>CAJPEX010001044.1:0-69829 GCA_905338405.1 Notodromas monacha
GGATAACATATGAAAAATAAAATACTGAAAACATGTATTATACATGGTGAGACTTCGCATAGAAAAGAAAGCAACGACAGTAACAGATACCGATGTGTAAAATGTGCGTCAGAGGCTGTGCAAAAAAGACGAGATAAACTAAAAGTCTTAGCTGTAGATTATAAAGGCGGTTGTTGTTCTATTTGCGGTTATAGTAAGTATATAGGAGCTTTAGAGTTTCATCATTTAGACCCGAATGCAAAGGATTTTGCAATTTCCGGTAGTGGTTTAACTAGAAGTTTTGAAAAGATTAAATTAGAGCTTGATAAATGTATATGTGTTTGTGCTAATTGTCACAGAGAGTTACATCAAGAGCTTAGAAATATTCCATTATAGCTCAGTCGGTAGAGCAAACGCCTGTTAAGCGTTGGGTCGGAGGTTCAACCCCTTCTAATGGAGCCAATTTAGGAGTATGGTCGAGAGGCTGATGACAGTGGTTTGCTAAACCATAGGTGGCGATGAGCCGCCCACAGGTTCGAATCCTGTTACTCCTGCCAGTTTGTTGGGGATTAGCTTAGTCTGGTCTAAAGCACTAGTCTTTGAAATTAGTATCACTGGTTCGAATCCAGTATCCTCTGCCAACATATGTATCTCTAGCTTAATTGGCAGAGCGTTGGATTCCAAATCCAATGGTTGTAGGTTCAAGTCCTACGGGGTACGCCAAAAAGAATTTCCGTTTTTAGGCTAGTGGTTAAGTCGCTCGGTTTGGGGCCGAGACACCGTAGGTTCGAATCCTACAGAACGGACCAATATTATAGCGGGTAAGGTGGTCACTACTGCAGTCTCATAAGCTCGCAGCATCGGCAGTTCGAATCTGTCACCCGCTTCCATTATCGTTGCCCTTAGTGGCTATTGAAATCATTCGCTATTCGCAAATAGCAAATATCCATTCCCTATGGGTATGTATAGCAAACACACAAGGATATCGAGCAGCACTGGTGACTGCAGCGGACTGTAAATCCGCCGTCCAAAAGACTACTAGGTTCGAGTCCTAGGGTATCCACCATACAAGGATAGGCAAATCGATTGGTGACGAAAACTGTCTTGAAAACAGCCGAGCCTTAACGGGCCTTGAGGGTTCAACTCCGTCCCTATCCGCCAAAGAACCCACCTTAGGGCCGTTGTCGCTAACGGTTATCTACTCTGTAGAAGGCGTCCCTCGGGTCTAGAAGCGAGGTAACAAGGTGTTGAGAGATACCTACATAAGTCTGCCAAAGCTTATGGTAAAAGATAGCGTATTCATCTGCGGTAGATACGAAAAGGCTACTCTGGAATCGTAACCAGAACTAACACAGGAAGAACTTTAGAATTAAAGTTCGTTAAGGAGATAATATGGCTTTTGAAAAAGGCAAATCGGGCAATCCTAACGGTCGTCCAAAGCGCAGTGGCATTCTAGACAAACCAACTAATCGTGACCTAAAAGAGCGTGAGTTAATCATGCTATTACGTAAGATCAAGCCTCACGTTGCTGAAGCTATTTTACAAGCTGCTAAGATTATGAAGAATAATGAAGCCAGTCACCAGAATCAGTTAAAAGCTGCAACTATCCTATTGGATAACTATCGCAGACTTACTCTAGATGTTTATGACGAAGAACATTCTGAAGAAGAAGGTACTGAAATCCAACAAGTCAACGCACCTTTGTTTTCACTCAAGGTAATTGAGACAGAAGAGAAAGCTGCATAAGGAATTAAATGCAAGAGAAACAAGTAGTAATCGGACCAGCATCTAAAAAGCAAGAGTTATTTTTGAATAGCGATTCAACTATTACACTAGCTGGTGGAGCAGCGGGTTCAGGTAAGACCTACACATCGTTGCTCATTGCTTTAAAATTCATGCAGCATCCTAGAGCTACTGGAGTTATTTTCCGTAGAACTTCTAAGATGCTTACAGCGCCCGGATCAGTTTGGCAAGAAGCCTGTAACCTCTACAGTGCTTTGTTTCCTACTTTACGTATCCGCACAAGGGAATTAGAGATTATCTTCCCTAATGGTGCTTTATTAAAATTCAGTCACATGCAGCACTCAAGTAACATGTACGATCACAAAGGTGGTCAGTACAGTTTAGTTATTTTTGATGAAGCAACGGACTTTGAGGAAGAGATGGTAGTATACCTCTTGTCTCGTATGCGTAATGCTTACGTAGATTACAAGCCTCAGATGTTCTTGATGACTAACCCTGATTATAACAGCTTTTTGAGAGCTTGGCTAGAAGATTTCTACCTTGATCCACAAACTGGTATTCCACTTCCTGAAAAGACAGGATACAAGCGTTACTTCTTCCGTCAAGGAAATGCAATGCTTTGGTATAACAGCCTAGAAGAAGCTGAAGCTGTTCACGGTGCAGGTAACGAATCCGGTATCAGTTCGTTTACATTCATTGGTGCTACTTGCAGAGATAATCCTCCGCTATTAAAAGCACAACCTGATTACATTAGCCGTTTAATGTCCCTTCCTCGTGTTGAGAAAGAGAGACTGTTAGACGGCTCTTGGTTTGCTCGTCAAGAGTCTGCAGGGTTGTTTAAACGAGAATGGGTAGGCTTAGTAGATCATGCCAATGGTAGAGCAAGACAAAGAATCAGAGCGTGGGACTTTGCGTTTAGTCTGCCATCTGAACAATACCCTAATCCTGACTGGACTCGTGGAGTATTAATGTCCAAGGATGAAGCTAAAGTTTACACAGTAGAAGATGTAGTAAGTATTCGTAATAGAGTACATGAAGTTGAGAAACTTGTATTTCAAACTGCAATTCAAGATGGTCAAGATGTGATTATTTCCATTCCTCTAGACCCTGCTGCAGCTGCTGGTGCTTATGCAAAAGACTTGCAAAGAAAACTAGCTGAGATGGGTTTTAGTTGTAGATTAACTAAACCTGTTAAATCCAAGATTACTCGTTTCGCTCCTTTCTCTAGTATTGCTCAAGCTGGTTTCGTAAACGTAGTTAAAGCTAAAGTATTCTCAGATGATGGCGACCCTAAGAAAAAAGATGACCAAGTGGACTGCTGCTCAGATTGTATGCTCCTGCTCAACAGAGATACAACAATTCCTAATTTCACATTACCTGATCTTTCAGGTTCTAATCCATTCGATAGTATGACAGGCTCAACGAGTAGTTTTCCTGCATTTTCAAGTATTATTAATTAAAGGAGCCTTGAATGGCACGACAAAGACGAGAAACTGTTAATAAAGCCACAATGGGCGATACACCTGAACGATTCAAACTTTCTGAAAGTGGTTATTTAGGTTTAAATATCTATGCTGGTGTTACTGATACAGAACTAAAGAAGGAATTAAACTTCCCTAACTCTATCCAGACATTCAAGCAAATGTCTTACCATAGTACTATCAATTCAGCATTGACTTTATTTGATAACTTAATCAGTAAAGTAGACTGGAAGTTTAAAGCTCCTGATAATGCCACTGCTGATGAACTTATGCAAGTTCAGGCAATCAATGAGATGATGCAAGATATGCAAGATCAATCTTGGTCTGAATTTATCAGCGATGCTTTGAGTGCAAATACCTTTGGTTTCTCAGTTCATGAGAAGGTCTACCGTAAACGGACTAAAGCGAATGGCTCTAAATACAACGATGGCTTGATTGGCTGGAAAAAGCTTCCAATTCGCAATCAAGAGACTATCGAGCGTTTCGTATTCTCAGATGATGGCAATGACATCTTAGGTGTACGTCAAAACTTATCTCAAGTGTCCGATCCTTATAATCGCTTTGCTGGTCGCAGCCTGAATGCTGTTGTATTACCTCGTAGCAAAATTATGCTGTTTCGTGCAGGTAAGCACAAAGGTGATCCATTCGGCAAATCACCATTACGTGATGCATACCTAGCTTGGCGCTTCCTTACTGTAATCGAAGAGATTGAAGCTAACGGTGTAGCAAAAGACTTAGCTGGTTTACCAGTACTAAAGCTGCCACCTCAGTATCTTTCTAACGATGCATCACCAGAACAGAAAGCAATCAGAGCATACTACGAAAACGTAATGCGTAATCTGCAGGTAAATCAGCAATCAGCTTTGATTCTACCACAAGCTTTCGATCAAGATACTCGCCAACCCCTGTTTAACTTAGAACTTCTAAGTCTTAATGGTGGTAAGGCTATGGATACAACTAAGATTAAAGAATACTACAAGAATTTAATTCTTACTTCTTTATTCGCTGATCTATTAACGATGGGTCAAACAGGCGGTGGTTCTTTCGCTTTAGGTCAGATTAAGAGTACTCTTTCTGGTTCTGCGGCTGAATCTATGCTTAACAAAATTACTGAAGTTATCAACAATGACTTAGTACGTCAGACTTATGAACTCAATGGTTGGGATACCTCCAGAATGGGTTATATGGATTATGACAATATTCAGACCGAAGATTTAGAATCCTTCAGTAAAGCTATTCAGCGTTTTGCTAGTACCTCTGTGCTTGAAGTTGATCGTGCAGTACTTAACCGCATTCGGGAGTCAGTCGGTATTGATAGTTTACCAGAAGATGAAGAACCTAATGCAGCTTTAATTCCTGCCAAGACCTCTAGAAGTGGTGACGGTATGAAAACAGCCGGTGAAGGTACTTCAACAAATCCTTCAGGTAATGATACAAGTTCAAACAATCTAGAAAACGCAGGTTAATTATGCCTTATTCAAAATCAAACGTACCTCAGTGGGCTTCTAAGAAAAGTGATGCTGTCCAAGAAGTTGCTATCAGAGTTTTCAACCAGACTTTAAAAGATACTGGTTCTGAAGAAAAAGCTCGTATCGCTTCTTTAGCTGCTATGAAGAACGCAGAGGAAGCCTTTAAAAAGAAGGTTTCAAAAGCTGTTGAAGATATTCTTGTAGGTAAATACAATTTATCTTGAATTAATAGTAATTTTGTGATATAATAGTTTACAAAAGCCCCGAGGTAACTCTCGGGGTTATTATTGTTTATAAGGAGAGTTTATGGCTTGGAGTGCAACTAACACTATTCCTGCTATGCAAGGAAAATCAAGTGCATTGAAAGAGTTGTTCGCTAAAGTAGCCAATACTGCTCTTGAAAAAGGACAAACAGAAGAGGAAGCTATTTTCTCAGGTACTAGCGCAGTAAAGATTCAAGAGAAAAAGAATCAACCGCCTAAACCTGTAGCACCTAAAGTACCTGCACATCTAGCAGCGGTCAGGAGCCTGTCTGGAAGCCCATATGAGATGACTTCTAAGGCAGCAAGCACCCTACCCATTACCCAAGATATTAATGCTCTTGTAGGGGCTGAATTCGATAGCCAAGGGCATCTTGTATTGCTATTTAAAGACGGTCATAAGATCAAAACTAAAGAGAAAGCAATTTCTAATCCAGTGTATCAGTCGGTCAGTGTATCTCAGGATAACTCAGCTGCTTATGCTATGCAAGAGCCTACTGGCTTTCAGACAAGAGCTACAAGCACTATCAGTTTTAACGATAGCAATAGAACATTCACAATTGCAGCTACAGATATGCAGCTAGGATTTAATGTATGGTTGCATTCAAGAGAAAATACTTATTATTCAGAGTCTGTACAGATTACAGATACATCTGGAGTGCATTTTATTTATTTCAATTATCCTTCTGGAATTCTTGAAACGACAACAACTGTGTCTTCTGAATTATTCTTAAATGCAGCTTTAGTCGCTCTGGTCTATTGGAGACAAGATCAACAACGCCATATCTACTTTGCCGATGAAAGACATGGAATTGTCATGGATGGGGCTACTCACCAACATTTGCACTTATCGATTGGTGCTCAATATCGTTCTGGCTTAGACTTAACTAATATAACAGTAGATCAAGATGGGTCATTACCGGCTCATTCTCAATTAGGTTGTACTAATGGTGTTATTGCTGATGAAGACATAACTATCAGTATTGTAGACAACTCACCTCAAGATATTTCGACTATCGCTCATCTTCCAGTTTTCTATAGAATTGGAGCTAGTTCAAATTGGTATCAAAAGACCGCTACAGAATATGCCCTAATCAGACCTACAGAAGTTTCTCATTACACTGGCACTACCAGACCTGCTTATAATTATTACAATGGTACAGGTTGGACATTAGGTGAAGTGCCTAATAATGAATTTTTATTAGTTCATATTCTGGCAACTAATGATGTAGAAACACCTTTAGTTGCAGTTCTAGGTAATACTTATCATACAAAGACAGAGGTTAGAACTGGAGCTAAGAACGAGTTAAAAGATATGATTGGACTGCCTTTCCTAGAGTTCGTTAAAGTTGGCTCTGTTATTTTTCAAACTGCAAACTCTTATGCAAATCCTCCTAAAGCTAGAATCGTAAGTACAGATACTGGTGAGAATTACGTAGATTACAGAACATCACTAGCTGCACTAGTACTATTTTAAAGGAAATAAAATGCAACCAGCACACTTAGACTTAGAAGTATTTAAAGGCTCAACTTTCTTAAAACAGATTCAATGGAAGACTGGTACTCCAGCTGTTCCTGTTAATCTCACAGGTTATAAAGCAAGAATGCAGATTCGTAAGTCTGTCAATGATAGCACAATCTTGGATTCACTTACAACAGAGAACTCTAGACTTTCTATTTATGCGCCAACAGAAGGAAGAGTAAGTATTAGCATTGCTGCTGATATCTCTTCTGCATATACTTTCACAAGCGGCGTTTATGATTTAGAGTTAGTCGCTCCAGATAACATTACAGTGTATCGTATCCTAGAAGGATGCTTCTCAGCTAATCCAGAGGTGACTAGATGATTGAAACAACTGTAAGTGAAACAATTATTGAAACTATCGTAGTTTCAGAAGACACTGAACCTCAGGTAATTATTGTTAGTACAGACGAACCTCAAGTAATTGTTGAAGTTAATGAGGTCGGACCACAAGGTATTCAAGGTGAGCAAGGTATTCCGGGAGGCTCTGTACCATTGGTTGATCTTACAGATGTAGATGCATCTAATCTTACTGATGGCTCTGTTCTAGTATACTCAACAGCAACTCAAAAATGGACAGCTACTAGAGAACTGTCAAATCAGATTATTGAATCTGGACAATATTAATTAAGGAATAAAAAATGGCTTCAATTGTCAGAATTAAAAGATCAGAAGTAGCAGGTAATCCAACAACCTTAGGTCAAGGTGAATTAGCTTATTCTAGTTTGGCAGATAATGGTTCAAACGGTGGTGATCGCTTGTATATAGGTATGGGCACGGAAACAGGCGGCAACGCTGTTAATCACATAGTAATCGGTGGTAAGTTTTTTACAGATGCTGTCAATGCTGCTACAAACTCTAATACAGCTTCCACTATTGTAAAAAGAGATGCATCTGGTAACTTCACAGCTGGTGTAATTACTGCAGCTTTAACTGGTAATGCTAGTACAGCAACAAAATGGATTACTGCCCGTAATCTATCATTAACTGGTGATGGTACAGCTACACTGTCTTCTGTAGATGGTTCTGCTAACGTTTCCGCTGGTTTAACTTTAGCTACTGTTAACTCCAACGTAGGTACATTCGGTGGCTCTACTTCTATTCCAGTTATTACAGTTAATGCTAAAGGTCTTGTCACTGGTGTAACCACTGCAAGCATCTCTTCAAGCCTAACAATTGGTACAACTACTATTGCTTTAGGTGCTACTCAAACTTCACTAGCTGGTCTAACAGAACTTACTGTAGATAATTTAAATTTCAATGGTAACACGATCAGCTCAACAGATACAAATGGTGATATTGTAATTAGTCCTAATGGCACTGGTGCTATTGATGTATCTAGTCATAGAATCACTGGTGTTGCTACACCAACTAACTCAACTGATGCTGCTAACAAAGCTTATGTAGATAATGCTGTTTCAGGACTAGACTGGAAAGAAGCTGTACATCTAATGGCAGTAACTAACGTTGCTCTAACTGGTAGTACTGGTACTCTAGTTATTGATGGACATACAGCTCTAGATTCAGCAGATGTAGGTTATAGACTTCTATTAACAGATCAAACAACTTCAGCTAATAACGGCATTTATGTTTATGCTGATAATGGCACTACATACACATTGACTCGCTCTACTGATGCAGACACATATCAAGAATTGATTGGAGCTTCTGTTTATGTATTAGAAGGAACAGTCTATGGTAAAACAGGTTGGGTTCAGACTAACCACTATCTAACCGATTTTTCTGGACAAGTTTGGTCACAGTTCTCTGGTGCTGGTTCCTATGTAGCTGGTAACGGTCTAACATTAACTGGAACTACATTTGATGTAGGCGCTGGTTTAGGTATTACAGTTAACGCTAATGATATTGCTTTAGCAAGTTCAGTTGCTGGTGCAGGTCTAACATATACCTCTGGTGTTTTAGCAGTCGGTGGCACAACAGATCGCATCACGGTTAGTGCAGATTCTATTGATATTGCTTCAACCTATATCGGTCAATCTAGTATCACTACACTCGGTACAATTACTACTGGTGTTTGGAGTGGTACTGCTATTGCCACTACTAAAGGTGGTACAGGATTGACAACTTACACTACTGGTGATATAATTTATGCTAGTGCAGCTAATACATTAAGCAAATTAACTATTGGTGCAGAAGGTCAATTTCTACAAGTAAATGCTTCTGGCGTTCCCACTTGGGCAGATATTGACGGCGGTACATATTAATCTACAAGGGCAGTTTTTACTGCCCTTTTTCCTTTATTAAGGGTCTTCTATGGCAAATAAAATCATTCTCAAGAAATCTTCTGTAGCTAACAGAGTTCCATTAACTACTGATTTAGACTACGGCGAGTTAGCTTTAAATTATACAGATGAAGAGTTGTATTTTAAAAACTCAAACAACGTCATTAAAAAATTCCAAGCTAAACGAGTTGTTGAAGTAACTACTCAAGCATCACCTTTCGGATGGAATAGTGATCTGTATGATACATACATTGTGACAGCTTTAAATGGTTCACTTACAATCAGTGCTGATTCTGGTTCACCTATTAATGATCAAAAGATTATTTTTAGAATTAAAGATGATGGAACAGCTAGAGCATTAGCTTGGACTACAGGGACATCAAAAGGCTTTAGAGCTATTGGTGTTACACTACCCACTACAACAGTGGTTGGAAAAGTTACATATGTTGGTTGCATTTATAACGAAAATGATCAGCGTTGGGATGTTATTGCAATCGCACAAGAAGCTTGATTAAGGAGATATTATGATTAAAATTGATTTTGAATTTACTACTCAGCATGGAGTGTACAGAGATGCTTTGCATCTTCCAGAAGATCATAACTTGACAGCACAAGATATCGAAACATTAAAAAAAGAAAGAGTAGATAATTGGTTGGAATTTATCAATAATCCTCCTTTAACAGAAGAGGTCGTATAATATGGCAGCAAGATATTGGGTAGGTGGTACTGGAACTTGGAGTAGTACTAACACTGCAAACTGGTCTGCAACATCTGGTGGTACTGGTGGAGCCAGTGTACCCACTTCAGGTGATACACCGATCTTTAATAGTTTATCCGGTACTGGTACTGTTACATACACAGGTGTTGCCACTGTTGGCGCTATTACACTTTCTGGGGCTGGAATTACATTGAGTCTTGGCGCTGCTCTTACCAGCTCTGGTTCGATAACCGTAACTGCAGGTAGTCTTTTAACTAACGGTTATACTTTATCTTCCAGTTCTTTAATTTCAACTAGTGGTACAAGAACTATTGATTTAGGTAATAGCACTGTTATTCTAAGTAGTGCAGCTACTGCCCTTAATTTTATAAATAATGGTATAACTTTTGACGCAGGTACTTCAACAATTAGTCTATCAGGTTCTTCTTGCACATTTGCAGGAGGTGGTTTAACATTTAATAATGTTCGTTTTACTAGCTCTTTATCTACTACTAGAACTGTAACCGGAAATAATACATTCAATGGAACACTATATATCGAACGATATAGTACAACAGGTATAGCTAACTTTGTGTTTTCTGCGGGTCAAACAATTAATGAATTAGATGCTAGAAGTTCGACTTCAGCTGCAAACAGAGTTTTTATTAGGTCGGATACACTAGGTACAAATAGAACTCTCACTATAGACAGTTTAGTCACAGCTGTTTCTGATTATGATTTTAGAGATATAACTATTGCAGGAGCAGTAGCTCCACTTAGCGGTACTCGTTTAGGAGATTGCCTAAGAAATAGTGGGATTATTTTTACTTCGAAAACTGTCTATTGGAATCTTGCTGCCGGTGGTTCATGGTCTTCTATTGCTTGGGCTACTACTGAAGGTGGAACACCTTCTTCAACTAATTTTCCATTAGCACAAGATACAGTTGTTTTTCCAGTTACTGGTTTAAATAATGCTGCTACAGTTACATTAAATTCTGCTTATGGTCTTGGCACTATAGATATGAGCGCACGTACTTCTGGTACGTCAACTATGACTTTTACAACTGCAGCTTCACCTACAGTTTATGGTAATTGGATAAATGGGACTGGAGTTAGTTTTTCAGGTTTAAATACTTTCACATTTTCCGCAGAAAGTCCTCAAACTATTTTAAGTGCAGGGAGAACTTTTACACAATCTTTTACTTTTGTAAATACATCTAGTGTAACACTATTAGATAATTTTAGATCAAGTAGTACATCCAGAATAACCTTAACATCTGGAACTTTAGATTTAAACAACTTTAATCTAACTGCTGGAACACTGGGTCTAACTGGAACTACTCCTAGAACTTTAAACACAGGGACTGGTGTAATAACTTTATCTGGATTAACTTCATATGTAGTTGATATGCTAACTACTACAGCTCTTACAGTTACTGGCGATAGGAATCTAGTTATTACTGGAATTTCAGCATCAGATAGTTCAGCAAGATCATGTCTTTTTGGAACACCAGATGTTGGCAAACCATTTAATGTAACTGTAACATTAGGTCGATTTTCATTTTCCATTACAAACGTAGGTGAATTTGATAATCTAATTTTTACAAACTTTACAGGTTCAACTAATACTAATAGTATAACCGTTGAAGGTGATTTTGAACTTAGTAGTGGACAAACTTTTTCACTAGTACCTACATTTATAGGCACAAAAGTCGGAAGATTATTTACAACTAATGGTGCAGTAATCTCTTCAGCTATTACATTTAACGGTGTAGGAGGTTCTTGGATTCTGCAAGATGCGTTAACCAGTAGCAACACAACGACAAATGCTATAAGAGTATTAGGTGGCTCTTTGGATTTAAATGGAAAAACAGTTACAACTGCAGGTACATTTTCATCCACTGGAAGTTTAGTAAGAGATATAACATTCAATGGTGGTTTAGTTGTATTAACTGGAGGTGGTTCTGTTTGCTCACTGGGCGGGTCAAATATTTCGTTATCTAAAGGTTCAGCTGCCGGTACAGTTCGATTAACAAGCGCATCAGCCAAAACTTTTGCAGGTGGTGGTCTAAACCTTCCTTTAATATTGGATCAAGCTGGAGCTGGAGCATTAACGATCACTGGCAGTAATACATTTGAAGATATTGTCAATAATTATTCAACTGTAGGTGCTACGACAATAATCTTTCCTAATTCAACAACTACAGTCAAGAACTTTACTGCTAAAGGAAGTGCTGGCAATCTTTTGACTATTGATAATGCTACTACGAACGGAACACTCGGGGTTATTGCCTTATCTAGTGGAGGTTCAGTAACCTCTGTCGATTATTTAAATGTTCAGGACTTATCTTTTACTCCTTTCTCTACAGATGGCTCGAACCCGTACACATGGTATGCTGGAGCTAACTCTGTTAACTCTGGAAATAATACAGGCATAGCTTTTATAGATTCTGCTACAACTAAAGCTTATTTATTACTATCAGGTTCAAGCTGGACTGTTCCTGAAGATTGGAATAATGACAATAATGCCATTCATATGATTGGTGGCGGTGGTGGCGGTGGTGGATCAAAATCTTCAACAGTGCGTCAATCAGGTGGAGGCGGTGGAGGTGCGGGTTATACTGTACTGACAAACCAAAACTTATCTGGAACAGTTGCTTATACAGTCGGTGCTGGTGGTGCTGGTGGTTCAACTGGTAACTCTGGTACAACTGGTGGTGCAACCCTGTGGAACTCTGGTTTATATACTGCTAATGGTGGTAATGGTGCGCCAGCTGCAATTCTTAATATTTCTCCCGGAGGCGCTGGTGGTGTTGGTTTAACATCTACAGGCGGTAGTGGAGGCTCTGGTATAAATGGAGCTGATGTAGCCGGTGGTGGTGGTGGCGGCGCAGCTGGTCCTAATGGTAATGGTGGCAACGGTGGAACAGGTGGCGGCGTTGTAGGCGGAAGTGGCAGTACTAGTGTATCTGGCGCTGGTGGCGGTGGTAACGGTGGTGGTACTAACGGTAGCAATGGATCAACTACAGCTACACTTTCAGGCGGAGCTGGCGGTAACAATTTCAATGGTGTCGGTGGTGGTGCTACTAAAACTACAGCTGGTAGTGGCAACCGAGGTACACTAGGAGGTGGTGGTAGTGGTTCAGCTGGCGCTTACTCAAGTGCTGGTGGTGCTGGCGGAGCCGGTATTGATATTCTCAATACAGTGGGCGGTGGCGGTGGCGCTGGTTCAGGTGCAAGTGCTACTCAAGCAGCAACAGGTTTATATGGTGCTGGTGGTGCTGGTGGTGGCACTAACGCTGGTCTTACGTCAACCGCAGGTTCAGGCGCACAAGGTATGATCTTTATTGTTTATGCCCCAACATCTGCACCTCCTGTAATTAGTGGTGGATTAGGCAACTTTTTAATGTTCTTTTAATACAAAATCAGGTGGAACTAACAATTTCACTTGATTTTCCTATAGAAATATGGTATAATTATGTTTAAATATGCATTTAAATGGAGAGCTAATGGTACAATTAAATAAAGCTAATAGCTACGCTCCTACAGAAGCTATGCGTAACAATGCTCGTAGAGGCCTAGCCCTAAGAGAAAAGTGGAATAGAGGCGGCTTAGATGCCTCTCAAGCTAAGACTGAAGGTGTTGGTTCTGGTGTTGCCAGAGCAAGAGATATCATCAACGGTAGCCTTTCACTTGATACTGTCAAACGCATGTATGCTTTCTTCAGTAGACACGAAAAGAATTATGCACCTAAAAAGAAGATGCCCGATGGTGGTCCAACTGCTGGTACTATCGCATGGTTGCTTTGGGGCGGTTCTTCTGGTTTAGCGTGGGCACGTAGTATTTTACGTGAACAACAGATTCTGAAGTCTTATACTAAAGAGATTACAGAAGACGAATTAAATTCTGAAGATAGCCTTCTTGGTATTAAGATGCCAATTACAAAAGCTACTGATGAAGAATTAAAGCAAGCGACTTTTATCGTAATGGCTCCAGATGAAGTTGATCTTCATGGTGATATTACTACAGAACAAGAAGTTCGTAAAGCTTGTCACAACTTTAATAAATACAGTATGAAAGCTAATCTGTTTCATTTAGTTGAAACAAATACTTTCGAATTCTGTGAAAGTTATGTGTGCCCTTCCGATTTTGTCCTTGGTGATAAATTCGTCAAGAAAGGTACTTGGGTAGCTACCGTACAATGCTTAGATGATAGTTTATGGGCACTGATTAAATCAGGTGATATTAACGGTCTTAGTATTGGAGCATTAGCTGCAGTAGAAACAATTGAAGAGGAAGATTAATGGCTACACGTAAAGCAAAAAGAAAACTCTCAGATATTTCATTTGAGAAAGAAGGCGCTCACGTAGCGTTAACATCTAAAGAACAAGGCGGTCCAGCTAATGGTCACGATTATGCCTTAGTTCTAAAAGCAAATAAGTTTAGTGAAGAATTTGTACAGAAAATGCAACAAGTTCGTGTAACTATGGAACTACCGGACTTTCTATCTAAGTTCTTTGGTATGTGGTCTGAAGATGCTAAAGTATTAGCAACTATGATGGGTTATGTTGAACCTGCAGATACACAAGCAATGGAAAATGAAGAAGCTCAAGCTGAAGTTCAAGACTGGATTAAAGCCCGTATGGAAGCTTTTGAAATCCTCAAGTCTGCTCACGAAGCTGATAGTCTAGCAGAAGTTCTTGCCGAATTAGATGAAACCGAATATCTAGCAATGCTAAATGATCAAGCTCTAATCGAGAAGGCATTTAATAAAGCTAACGAATCTACAACCGATGCTGCTGCACAGGTTGGCGATACCTCACCCGCATGCGAGGTTATTAAAGAAGAGGTATCCACCTCTGTTGTAAACGTAGAATTGGAGAAATCTAACATGGATGAAGACCTAAAAGTCGAAACCGTTGAAAAAGCTCAATTCGAACTCGTACAAAAAGCTCTTGAAGAGCAAAAAGTACAACTCGAAAAAGCTATGGAAACAATTGCTCAGTTTGAAGCCGAGAAGAAAGCTACTGTAGAAAAAGCCCGTAAGAGCGAACTAGTAGAAGCAATCAAAGACGAAGCTAAAGCTGAAACCCTATTTAAAGCTGTAAAGGACGCTTCTGACGAAGACTTCCAAGCAGTTGTAAAGACTCTAGCTGATATTCAAAAATCAGTTGAGGAATCTGCTCTATTTAACGAGCAAGGTGCTTCTGCTCAAGAAGAACCTGTTATTCAAGAATCCGCTGTGGCAAAAGTATTAAAAGCCAAGCTCACTAAATAATTTAATTAATTGGAGAAATAATTATGGCAAATCCATTTGCAACAGAAGCAAAACGTCTTTCTAACGTTGTTAAACAAGAACTATGGGCCGAAGCTGGCTACACTCGTGCAGTTGTAACTGTTAACGAAGCTGCTGCTAAGTCTTACGTTCCCGGTACTGTACTAGGTAAAGTAACCTCTGGTGGTAAGTACAAAATTGCAGTTGAAACTGCTGTTGACGGTTCTAAAGTAGCTGACGCTATCGTAATCGGTAGCCAAGATATTGCTGCTACTACTGATACTGCTGTTCTAGTCCTTATCAAAGGTCCAGCTATTGTATCTAAAGGTGGTCTAGTTCTAGACGCTACTTACAACGATGCTGGCAAACTAGCTGCTGTTTACGCTGCTCTAGAAGCCAAGGGTATCGCAGTTAACGATGCAGTCTAATCTGCGTTTATCTAATAACTTATAAGGAATATATAACATGGCACAAGTACGTAGCTTTGAAAAACCATTTGAACTAGTTGACTACACACAGGAACTTCTATTAGTTCCTAATAAGTGGGGTCTAATTAATGAACTCGGTATTTTCCGTAATGAACCTGTAACACAACACAGCATTACTGTTGAATCCACCCAAGGTACTCTAGGTCTAGTAACTGACCAAGTACGTGGTTCACGCAACACTATGAACAAAGATGACACACGTAATCTACGTTCATTCCCAATCCCTCACTTCCCACTTGATGACGCTATCAAGCCAGAAGATATCCAAGGTAAACGTGCCTACGGTTCTGCTGATGCAGCTGAAACCGAAGCCGCTGTTACTGCACGTAAGCTAGAGCGTATCCGTTCTAACCACGCTATCACTCTAGAAGCTGCTCGTGCATATGCTCTAACCACTGGTGCTATCTACGCTCCTAATGGTACAGTATCTGGTAACTTCTACACCGATTTCGGCGTATCACAGAAGTCTATCGATTTCGTACTAGGTACAACTACAACTGACCTAACTGCTAAATCTGAAGAAGGTATTGCTCACATTCAAGACAACATCCTAACAGGTGAAGTCGTTAGCAACATCATCGTTATCTGCTCACCAGCTTTCTTCGCTAAGTTAATTTCACACGCCAGTGTTAAAGAAGCTTACAAGTACTACACAAGCACCCAAGAACCTCTACGTCAGCGTCTAGGCTCAGGTCTATATCGCCGTTTCGTACACGGTGGTGTTGAGTACATCGAATATCGTGGTAGCTACAACGGTACTGCTCTAATCCCTGCTGGCGAAGCTTACATGCTTCCTACAGGTACAAGCGATATGTTCATGACATATTTCTCACCTGCTAACCGTTTCAGCCACGTAAACACCCTAGGTGAAGAAGCTTACGCTTTCACTTACCGTGATCCTAAGGACGTTGAAATCCAGATTCAAACTGAATCCAACTTCCTAAACTTGATCCGCCGCCCACAAGCTGTAGTCAAGCTAACTACTTCTAACTGATGATAGCCCTTCGGGGCTTTCTGATTAGAATAAGATTGCCTCTTCGGAGGCTTTCTAACATAAGTACTGCAGTTTAACATAGCTAATGTTAGATTTCAGTCTTTATGTTAGGAATATAAACAAAGGAAACATTATGACAATTCACGCACTTCGTATGGAACTAGGTGACACTGATGTTACTTTGCCTATCATGTCAGATACAGAATATCGCTACTTCTTAGACAAAAACGATTGGTCTATTCGTAGAGCTGCCTTAGATGCTGCAAAGAGTATTCTTCTAAAACTATCAATGCGTTCAGATGAATCAGTTGATATCTTTAGTGTAAAAGGAACTGGTACAGCAAAGCAATACATGCAAGCTTTACAGATGTATATTAAAAATCCTGATCTAAATCAGAACTTGCAAAACTTGCAGGGTTATGCTGGTGGTATCAGTCGCTCAGACATGCAAGCAAATGATGCTACAACAGATAATAACGTTATTGTACAACCTTCTACTTCCCCAAGTTTTCCAACTAGCTTTTTCGGAATTTGAGGTACTAGATGAATCAATTTTTAGTATCAAGCAAACGATTGATTGAAGCTCACGGTGAGTCTATGGTTTACTCTGTAGTTACCGAAGGCGAATATGATGTAGAGACTGGTCAAACAATCAATACAGAAACTGCATATACAGTTAAGATGTACAAAAAGCACATCAATGCTACTCAATACAGTTACCCTAATCTGGTTGGCAAAACGTCTGCTATGTTCTATCTGGTGAATACTGGTATTGCTTTTGTTCCTTCTGTAAACGACAAGATTACAGTTAATTCTGAAACATTCGTTATCAACTCAATTGTTGAACACAGAGCACAACACGAACTTGCATTGTATCGTATTATTGCAATTAAGGGTTAATCATGATCAAGTGCGATACTTCCAAATTAGAACAACAATTAAAGAAGTTCCACGAAGAAGCTATCAAGAAGCTTGAAGGCATGGTTCAGATATTTGCGTACAAGATTGCATGGCAAGCTATTGAAAATACGCCTTTCGGTGATAGCGTTTTAAACGCTAAATACTATAACCTCAAGAGTAGATTACGTTGGTTCCTGCCATACGAGGGTTCAGCTAAAGGTGGCTGGACCGTTACTATGAATATTCCTTCAAGTATCTTAGTGCCAGAACGAGCTGCAGATGAGGTGGCTGAAAACATCAAAACTAATGCTGAACAAGATGCAATGACTTATAAGTTAGGTGATAAAGTTTATATTACCAACAGTGTACCTTACATGGCTACAGTTGGGTTTACTCAAGGAAGATTTGGTGCGCTAGAAAAAGGCTACTCAGGTCAAGCCCCTAATGGTGTTATGCAACCAACAAAAGATGAGATTATTGGTGTTTATCAACTGAAGTTAGACGAATATTATAGGGCAAGCTAATGGCAATTATAGAAGTTAAAAGAGCTGCTGAAAGGCATCTAAAGAATTTAACTCCAGTTGTATCTACAGCATGGGAAGGCGTTAGTTTTACACCTCCATCTGATCTATACCAGAGAGTTCAGTTTATGATTCAAAGACCCACTGATCCAGTATTAGGCAGAGGTTTTCATAGAGAAAATATTACAATGCAAGTATTTATTGTAGGTGCTACAAATAAAGGAACTGCAGAAGTAATCAATCGTGCAGAATTAATTCGAGAGCATTTTAGCAAAGGCTTTACGGCGCTAGAAGGTAACGTAAGAATTCATGTACTTAGCACACCTCAGATTGCTGGTAATTCAGTAGTTTCAGATCGGGTTATTTGCCCTGTGTTAATCGAATTAGTTGCAGAAGTTTATTCTAACTAATCAACGGGTTTTCTGATACCTTTAAATCAGTCATTTTGCAAAATGAATTAATTGGAGAAATATATATGGCAATCGCAAAAGGCACAGCTAAACAAGTTGGCTACAAAAAAGAAACTACTTGGGGTACTATTGCTGGTAACACAGGTGGTAAACTACTACGCAGAGTAACTGCTAGTTTTAATTTAAATAAAGAAGCTTATGAATCTAACGAGATTCGTACAGACCGTCAAGTAGCGGATTTCCGTCACGGTGTACGTAGTGCAGCTGGTACTCTAAATGGTGAACTATCTCCTGCAACTTACTCTGATTTCATGGGTTCTATTGTCGGTAAGGACTTTGCTACAGCTCCTTCAGCTACTACTGTTTCAGTAACTATTGCTGGTACTGGCCCAACATACACTGTAACTCGTGCAGCTGGTTCATTCATTACCGATGCTTTCCAAGTTGGTATGGTTGTTCGCCTAAGTGTTGGTACTCTAAACGCTGCTAACATCAACAAGAACTTACTAATCGCCTCTATGACTGCTACTGTACTAACAGTTGTTGTTGTAAACGGTTCTGCAATGGTTGCTGAAGGCCCAATCGCTGGCTGCACTATCACTGCTACAGGTAAGGCTACTGCTGTACCCTTAACAGGCCATACTGATCAATCTTACTCTATCGAAGAATGGTACGGTGATATTGCTCAATCAGAAGTTTTCACTGGTATGAAAGTTAATAGCGTTGCTGTTCAACTACCTGCTACTGGTCTATCAACTATTGACGTTGGCTTTATGGGTAAAGACCTAGGCCAAACTGGTACTACACAATACTTTACAACTCCTACTGCTCAAAATACTAATGGTATCTTTGCTGCTGTTAACGGTGTAATGCTTGTACAAGGTGCTCCAGTTGCTCTAGTAACTTCAGCTGACTTCACTATTGATCGTGCTGCTGAGAATGCTACTGCTGTTGGTTCCAACTCTGTTGCTGACATCTTCACTGGTCGTATTCGTGTTACTGGTAATCTAAGTGTTTACTTCCAAGATAATACTTTCCGTGGTTACTTCGATGCTGAAACTCCAGTATCTTTAGTTCTTGCTTTGACTTCAAACTCATCTGCAACTGCTGATTTCATTACTTTCACTCTACCTAAAGTTAAGCTATCAAGCTTCAACGTAGATGACGGTGAACTAGGTGCTGTAGCTTCTACTAGCTTCCAAGCTCTATTGAACGATGTAACAACTGCCGGTCTACCAGCAACTACAATTCAAATCCAAGATTCTCTAGCTTAATAGTTATTGAAGATAAAGCCTCCAGTTAATACTGGGGGCTTTTTTATTTGTATTTAACATCTTGATTTTCTTAGAATATTATGCTATAATTGTAATTCAATAGCGGGATAAATCCCATTTTTTCATAACATTGAAAGGAAATATTATGTCATTTGACCTAAGTAAAAACAATTTTGCAGAGTCTGCAGAAGCCGGTTACGAATTCGAACTAAAGCTTCCCGGTACTGGCGAAGGCACTGGTGCTTTTATTACCATCCGTGGTGATCAATCTAAGACCGTTAAAGCCTATGCTCGTAAGAAGTACGCAGAGTTTAAACTAAAAGAACAACAAGCGAAACGCCGTGGCAAAGAAGCCGAGGACATGACGCTAGACGAAGCCGAAGAATTAGCGATTGAATCAGCTATCGTTCGTGTTATCGATTGGAAAGGTATTGCTGAGAATGGTAAAGATGTGCCTTTCAGCAAAGAGAATGCAGAACGTATCTTCAAAGAACACCCTTGGATTCGTGAAGCGGTAACGGAGGAATCTGGTCAGATTCTAAACTTTCGACCCGCTTGAGTTAGATATCACTGTTGATTATGCAAAGCAAGAGTTCGCCTTTGGCAAACGATCCAAAGATGGCTCTACTGTAAGAGATCAGCTAAACTCTGTATGGAGACAAACAGGTATTAAACCTAAAGAGTTTGAAGACCTAGTGGAACTTCCTGAAAGTTGTGCGTCTGTTTGGAAATGGTTTATCGACCTGCACAATGCAAGAGGTTCTAATGGATTCGGTATCAACCCGATCAACTATACAGAGATTAAAGCCTACTTTGATCTAATGGATATCTTACCAGAAGAATGGGAAGTTATCTTGATTAAACGGCTGGACAATGAAGCTTTAACTGCATATGCAAAAGAAGCTAAAGAAGCTGAGAAGCGAAATCAACAAAAGAAATAACAGTAGGCCTCCTTAGTTGGAGGCTTTCTTATATGTATTATTCGTAGTAGATATAAGAAAGATTTATACTGTATAAATACAAAACTGGAGCATAATATGGCGCTAAATTTAGAAGAACTAAAGTTTGTTGTTGATACAACAGAATTAGATGCTGCCGCTAAGAAGATCGGTGCATTAGGTGATGCACTTAATAAAGTTAATAAACCTGTTAAAGAGTCTGCAGCCAATGCAGAGAAATTAGCACAAGCACAAGCTAAAATTGAACTAGCTACAGCTAAAGCTGCTCTGGCGGCTGAGAAGATGAATAAAGCTCAGGATGAGAGTGTTGGTTCATCTAAGGCCCAAGTATCTATTCTAGAAAAGCAGATTATGGTCCTAGAGTATATGGCTCAAGGTCACTCTAGAGGTCAAGCCTCTATGATGGCTACGGCTAAAGTAGCTGGTGCTGTAAGTACTGAAATTGAAGCTCTAAGTAACACCCTAAAGACTCAAAGAACACTGATGGGGACTGACCCATTCGACAAGAGTATTGGTGCATTAGAGTCATGGACAAATAAAGTAAAAGTTGCTACAGAAGTAGAACAACTATACAAGCAAGGTCTTGGTTTAACTAAGACACAGATGCAAGAACTCGCTATTGAGAAACAACGTCTAATTGCCTTAGCTGCAATGGAAGGTAAATCAATTCAGCAAGTTGAAGCTGAGTATCAAAAGATTATCGGTATTGCTGCTAGTCTTGCTCAGAAACAGAATACTATTACTAGTACAATTAAACAACAAGACAAAGCATTATCTGATGCTGCTAAAGCTACCGCATACCTTGCAGATGCTGATGCTCGTTTGGCTGCTGCTCTTGATGTATCTAATGCTAAACTTGATAAAGCTGGTAGCGATGCACTAGTTAAATACGAGAAAGCCTTACGCCAATCTGGTATGGGTGCTGATGAAGCTGCCGCTAAACTAGCTAAAGCTAAAACTCAATTCGATGCTATTGCCGATAAGAAACAAGCAGATAAACTACAGTACTTAGCTCGTGCTATTTCTGTACAAATGGGTGACGTTGGTATCTCCTTAGCTTCTGGTATGAATCCATTGTTGGTTATGATCCAACAGGGTGATCAGATTCGTGGTGCTATTCAACAAGCTGGCGCAGAAGGTAAGCAATTACAAACAGCAATGGCTGGTGCGGCAACTCAGATTGCTACGTCATTTGTACAAACAGGCCAAGCTATTGGCGGTTTCTTTGTTAGTGCAATTAAGTCCACAGGCGCTGCTCTTTTAGGTCTTCCTCTTGAATTAACAAGAACTGCCTTTCTAAGTATGTTCGCCAGTGCTGACGTAGCAGCCCAAGCTTTCGAAAGATTAAAAGTAGCTGCAATCGCTTTTAGCAAAGTCGGTATTGTAGCTGCAATTGCTGCAATCGCTGCGTTAGGTAAAGGCCTCTACGATGTTGTAAAACAACAGGATGCGCTAACCACTCAACTTGTATTAACAGGCGGATCGTTAGGTTTAAATGCAGCCAAAGCCAATGAGTATGCAATGGCAATGAATGATGTAGGTATTAGTACAACATCTGCATTAAAAGTAATTGCAGCAATGGCAAAAGAAGGTGGTTTCTTAGCCGCTGATATAAATAAAGTAACAATTGCAGCTGTAGAGTTAGAAAAATACGGTGGCGTAGCTGTTGAAGAAACAGTAAAACAGTTTGCTAAATTAAAAGAAAAACCAGTTGATGCTCTAACAAGTATTGCTAAAGCTACTGGTCTAGTATCTCCAGAAGTTCTTAAATTGGTTTCTGATTTAGAAGCACAAGGTAAATCAAGTGAAGCTGCTGCAGTAGCTATGAAAGCTTATGCAGATGTTACATTAGCTCAAAAAGATAAACTCAAAACTGAACTTAGCGATTTTGCTATTTTCATGAAAACATTAGCTTCTTCTGTAGCTGATTTCTTTGATGGTGTTTTTAGAGACTTATTCAGAAGAGCCGCACCAGCTGAAGCTATAAAAGAACAAATTAAAGCTATCGATGATTTATTAAACAATAACGCTGGCGTAGCTGGAATGATTATTGGTGGTGCTGGTATCGGTAGAAAAGCGTATGAAGAACAGAGAGCCGCTTTAGTTGAACAATTAAAACTTGTTGGCAAAGCTAGTGATCTTGAGCTAACTAGAAATTCAGAAGCACGTAAAACTGCAGCGATCTTAGAATCAGTTAATAAAGGCAGAGAAGACTCTTTAAGTAAACAAGAGAAGATGCAGCGTGAATTAAATAAAGCTGAGAAAGATCACGATTTTCTTATTAACCAAGGTTTATTATCAAGAGTTGAATCTGAAAAGATTCTTCAAAACATCCGAGATAAGTACAAGGAAACTAAAGCTCCTAAAACAGATGCTGAAAAAGAACAGTTAAGATTACTAAGAGAATCTGAAACTTACTTAAATAGAGTATCTTCTTTAACTAACGAAGCAACTAAACAGCAAGATGAATATACTAAGGCTCAAAAATTAGCTTTAGATATTTTCTCTGACCCTGACTTCAAGAATTATCCAGAACAGCAAAGAATTAAAATTGCTAATGCTATAGAACAAGCTCACGCTGAAGAACTTATTGCTAATGAACTGACTAAACAAAGAGCAGTTCAAAAACAAATTTACGATGAATACGTCAAGTTACAAGCTGAACGAGATAAGGCAATGTTCGATGCTCAAGATAATGCAGTACTTTTAAATAAAACCTTAAAAGAAGAATCTGATGAGCTAGTCTTACAAGCTTCTTTAATCGGTAAGACAGATGCAGAAAGAAAACGTGCAATTAAGACTAGACAGGCAGAACTTATTCTCGCTAAAGACCTTGCCGCTATCGATAAGTTAAAAAGTTTAGATAATGGGGCTGATCTTACTAACCTAAGAGAGCAAGCTTATCAGAGATTTGCTGATAGAACTAAGAATATCAATGCTGAGGTTGCTAATGATTTTGCGGGTCAAATGCAAAAGCAGTATGATACTGTTATGAAGGGTCTGAGCGATTCTATAACAACTGCTTTATTTGAAGGCGGTAAAGCTGGCAGTAAGCAACTAAGAAACGTAATCATTGCTGCACTAAAAGAGCCAATCACTATTGCAGTTAAAGCTGTTGTAGATGTTGCCTCAACAGCTCTAAATAGTATGCTTGGTGGCGCTGCAGGTAGTACCCTTAGTAGTACAATAGGCGGAGCTATCGGTAATATTGGCATTGGTGGTACAACATTAGCTGCCGGTGCTAGTGCTTTTGGTCAAGGTCTTATTTCAGGTTTTACTACTTCAGGTGTTCCTGTGACTTCTATGGGTTCTGCAACATCTGGTGCTTTTAACGCTGGTGCTGCTTCGGCTCCCGCTGCTGGTGCTTTTGGCGGCGTTATGGCTAATAAATTGATCAGCCAAGATTACCAAATTAGCAAAACAATGACAAACCTTCAAAACGTAGCTACAGTTGCTGCTGCTTTTATTCCCGGTTTGGGACCATTAGTTGCACTTGGTGTAGGTGCTGTATCAGGCGTAGCAAACCGTGCCTTTGGTATGAAAGCTAAACAGATCACTGGTGAAGGTATTATAGGTACTTTGAAAACTCAAGGAGCTGATGTAAAGGCTTTTGAAGACTGGTTCCAAAAAGGTGGTTGGTTTAGAAGTAACAAATCAGGTAGAAACTTTTCTAAGATTAGTGCTACTATCCAAGAGTATTTAGATACCTCTCTAAGTGGCTTAGATGTAGCTACTAAGAAATACGCTGACGCTTTAGGTTTAGATGCTTCTGGTCTGAAAGATGTTACAAAGAAAATCGAACTGAACTTAAAAGGTTTATCTGGAGAAGAACGTCAGAAAAAGATCGATGAAGCTTTAGGTGGTTTCGGTGATGAACTTGCCAAGAAACTCGGTTTAGAATCTTTTGATGCTTTGCAGAAATTTGGCGAACAAGTCTTACAACAACGTTACGATCTAGAAACACAGTTATTGACACTGCAAGGTGACACAGTTGCTTTACGTGAAAGAGAACGCAATCAAATCTATGAAACTAACAGAGCCTTGTTCGATCAGATTAAGTCTCTGGAAGATAAAAAAGCTGCTGAAGAAGAAGCTGCTAAAGCTACAGCTGAAGCGGCAGCTAAAACTGCAGAGTATAACAGACAATTAACTAGCTCAACAAAAAGCGTAGTAGATGAGATTAATCGCTTACGTGGTGTTAATACTTCACAGACAGGCTTAGAGTCTCAGTTTGCGATTCTTACTGCTCAAGCTCGTGCTGGTGATTTAGAAGCTCTGGCTAAACTACCTACTATTACTCAAGGTCTAGAACAGATCGCTGGAGCTACTGCAGTTAATGCAACTGACATTGTAATGGCTCGTGCTCGATTGGCTCAATCATTGCAAGATACCTTAGGTTACACAGGAGCTAATGGCTTCTCAGCTACTCCCAGTGCAGCCTCTGTTAGTCTATCTTCTGTGTCTGCTATGGGTACAGGTGCTACCGCTACTGTTAGTGCTACTTCAAGTAATCAAGAGTTGCTATCTGCATTAGTTACTGAAGTTCAAGGTCTACGTGCCGAAGTAAGAGCCGATGTTTCTCACAACGCTAAAACAGCTAAGATTCTAGAACGTGCTAACCAAGACGGTGAAACACTAAGTGTATCAGCTACTATTGATGGAGGTGTCGTTTGACAACTACTTTACAATTAAAACGAGGTACTAGGGCTAAGATAGATGCCCTAGCTTCTACAGGGGGTTTGCTGGAAGGTGAACCCCTTTTTATTACTGATGAAAAGAAACTTGCAGTTGCTAGTGCAGTTAATGCTTATGATGATGTATTGACAAACAATCTTTGTAGACAGCATTTTTATAGTTATACAAATACAAATATACCGGATACTAACAAATATGTTCATTTAAAAACTGACATATTGGTATCTAGTTCATTTGCTCAAATGTATTCTTTGAAATTTCAAGGTCATTCATATCAAGAAGCAAAAGCTGTTGATGCTAATTTAGTTTTTTATAATTATCTTGGGAGCATTATTCAAGTTGGAACTAACGGTACACATAGTTGTTCTGCATATAAATCATCTGACAATTATATTGTATTAACTATATTATTTCCAAACTTATATTACATTGCATTTTCATTGTCTCAGTTCATTACGGCACAAGGTCTTGCAAAACTCAATATAGTTTCTAGTGCGGTATCTGCTTCTGCAACAGGAGTTTATTGATGGAACAAAATATGTTTAATCCTGATTTTTTAAAAATACCTTATAACGTTCTTAGAGAAAAAGAATATCCTCCGATTACTGATTATATTGACGGTGTAGTAAAAGGTGATCAACAACAGATTGATGATTATATTGCTAAGTGTTTAGCAGTTAAAGCAAAATACCCTAAACCAGAATAAGAAAGATAACTATGAATTTAGTAAAACCAGAGTCAATTACAACTACTGGCGCTATTACTAGAAGTACAGTAGGTACTTATTTTGATAGTGCAGGTACTCTGCAGTCCGCAGCGATTAATACACCTCGTATTAATTACGATCCAACTACGAATGAATTTTTAGGAGTACTGTTAGAAAATTCCGGTACTAATTTAGTAGAATATTCAGAACAATTTGATGCACCCAATTGGTCTAAATTAGCTACTACTGTCACGGTAAACTCAACCGTAAGTCCAGACGGTACTAACTCTGCAGACTTACTTGTTGAAGCAAGTACTACTAATATTCACGATATTTATAAAACTTCTGCAATTACTACAACAAACTCTATATACACTTTTTCAGTTTTTGCAAAAGCTGGTACTCGTTCATTTTTAGGGTTGAATTTTGATCTTTCAAGTACATTATGTGCTTGTTTTAATTTAACTACCGGAACCGTCAGTGCAATCGGAACTGAGGCTACAGCAAAAATACAAAAATTAAATAATGGTTGGTATCGTTGTTCTATAACAGTGACTTTAACTGCTGGCACTCATACTCCACGAATAGCTCTTAGAACTGTATCAGGTACAAGTTCACAATCTTACGCAGGAAATGGCCTTGGTCTTTATATTTGGGGTGCTCAAGTAGAGTTAGGAACTATAACTAGTTACATTAAGTCCTTCGCTTCAGCTACATCAAGAGCTGCTGATATTGTCACAGGTTCTGGTTTAGTATACACTAATTTAACAAATGCTTATGCAGAGTGGTCTGCTGCTACAACCTACTCCTTAGGTACTTCAGTTTCATACGGTAGTTATGGCACATATGTTAGCTTACAGAATAGTAATTTAAATCAAAATCCATTAACCGCCACAACTTATTGGGTTCGTTCAGGCCCTACTAATAAGATGGCAGCTTTTGACGAGCAAATTAGTAGTGTATCATCATCAACTTCAGATATTATTTTTGCAGTTACATCTTCTTCTATTGATACAGTGGCTTTGTTAAACGTTACAGGTAGTAAGACAAGTATAGTAGTAACAGATTCCGATTTAAAATCTGAAATATATCGTAACTCTCAACAATTAGTTGGAGGTGAATCCCTTGATTGGTTTAGTTATTTCTTCTATGATTCTGATACAGTTCGTACAATGAGTGTATATATGGATATTCCAATTGCATCTAATGCACTAATTACAGTAAAAGTGTCAGGTATTGGTACTATTAGTTTAGGCACATTTATTACAGGCGTAATGAAAATGATTGGAAATACTCAGTACGGTGTAAGTGCAGGAATTATTGACTACTCTAGAAAAGACACCGATGAGTTTGGTAATGTATCATTTATTAAACGAAACTATAGTAAACGAATTAATGCTAGTGTTAGTTTAACTAACTCGAATTTGAATAAAGTTCAGCGTTTACTTTATCAGATTAGAGCTACACCTGTATTGTGGCTTGCAAGTACAGATATTCAATTTGAAGAGCCATTAATTACTTATGGTTTTTATCGTGACTTCTCAACGGAAATTTCATATCCAACGCATTCACTCTGTAATTTACAGATTGAAGGTTTAATTTAATAAGGAAATATTATGGCTATTACAGCTTTACCTACACCACCAAGCCGCCAAGACCCTACAAACTTTAACGATAGGGCTGATGCTTTTCTAGGAGCTTTACCTCAGTTTCAAAGTGAAGCTAACGTACTTCAGACAGATGTTAATGCGAAACAACAAGCTGCTGCTATTAGTGAGACAAATGCTGCGATAAGTGCCCAATCTGCAGCAAATACAGCTAATTCTTCAATCTGGGTTAGTGGCACAACATATGCAGTGGGTGATAATCGATTCAGTCCTATTAATTATTTAACATATCGCAGAAAAACTGCTGGTGCTGGTACAACCGATCCATCGGCGGATAGTACTAATTGGCAATTGTTAACTGGCTTGGGGGATTTATCTACAACAGGAAACCAAGTTATTACAGGCAAAAAAACATTTGCAGGTACTGATACAAATTTAGCCTCGATTATTAAAAATGCTGGAGAAATCTGTACGATTTCAACTGCAGTTTTAAATGGCTCTACAACAGTTAATATTGCAACACAAAGTGTACTGTACTATACTAGCCCCGCTTCTGGTAATTTTTATTTTAATCTTATCGGTTCATCAACAGCATCTTTAAATACTATTCTGGATGTAGGCCAAAGTGTAACTGTATCTATTCTAACTACTCAAGGAACTACTGCCTATTATAGCTCAGGTTTAATGCTGATCGACGGAAACGTTGTCTCCTGCAAGTGGTTGAACGGCTATGTTCCATCTTTTGGAAATATTAATAGTGTGGATGCGTACACGTTTACAATTATTAAAACAGCTAGTGCAACTTATACCGTATTAGCTACACAAACTAAATATGCATAAGAGGTAACATGCCAATACTTTCAAGCACAGGTTCTATGAGTATTAGAGGTTTTAGTCCTTTAAACCAGACACCTACAAGACGTTTTGCACAATCTTTGACTAACACAAATTATTACTGTCAGATCAAAGCAGTAGAAATAGCCCCTGATAATTGTATCTATACTGTAGGAAATCACGACACAAATACTGGCTCTGTGCCAAAAGCATTTATTTCAAAATCTAGCCCGACAGGTGATATTCTGTGGCAGAAATTTTTAGGTGTCTCGCAAGATAAAGCTATATTTACCGGAGTAGTTATATCAAGAACAGATAACTATGTATATACTTGTGGTCATGGGAGAATAATCAATACTTCATCATTTCAAGGTTTAATTTGTAAGTATAATAGATCAAATGGGTCTTTAGTATGGCAAAAAAGATTATATACTAATAGTTATAGCATTCAATTGAATGCTATTGCAATAGATAACTCCGATAATATATATGTAACAGGTTCAATTCTTAATTCTTCTGGGTATGACAATATGATTGTTGCTAAATACGAAGTAAATGGAACTTTACTTTGGCAGCAATATATCAATCATACATCTAGTGCCCATACGTCAGGTAAAGGTATTGCAGTTAACTCAGTTGGAGAGGTATATGTAGTAGGTGATGCGGCATCTAATTATGCAAATATTTCTAAATACTCCTCTAGTGGTGTATTACAATGGTCTAAAGCTTTTCTCGCTGGTTCTTCTTATTATGCAGGTTTCTATGGTGCAACGGTAGATTCATCTGATAATGTTCTTGTCAGCGGATATGAATACGCTCAAGGCATGATGGCTGGCAGATCACCCACTGTAATTAAATTTAATTCTGCAGGAAGTATCTTATGGCAAAAAAGACTCACAAACAATGAGATCGGTCATAATGAAAAAATTTATGTAAATAATGCTACAGCTAGTATATATGCAGTCGGTAATTGGATCTATAATTCTAGATATAATGGTGGAATTGTATCTTATGACTCAAATGGAAATCTACTTTGGAAATATATTCTAGCTCCTGACATCACCTCACGACAAATTAATTTTTTCAATTTAACTGTAAATTCGTCTAATAGTTTATATGCAGTTGGATTTTCTAATTATGCCACAGAGAATGGTCTTTTATTGCGTTTTGAGAGTGCATCAACTAGACCACCTTTGGTTGGATTCACGATAGATAGCCGATATATGTACGCAGAAGATCCAACTGTATCGTCTTCAGATGGTTCCTTGTTTTTGACAGCTCTTGGGTATACCAATGGAACTGCATCAGGGCTGGTTGCTAACGGTCCATATTCAGATACAGTTGGGAATATGACTTACTCTGTTGTAAAATTTTAATATAATTAGAATAAGTTCCAGATATTAAACCTTGATTTCTATCAAAGTTGATGATATAATAGGAGTTATCGCAATAGGCCACCTTCGGGTGGCTTATTTTATTTGTAATTTAGATAGTGGAAGAGTGTATTATGCCAGAACAGATTGAACACCGTGTTATTAAACTTGAATTAAAAGTTGAAGATCATGCAGAAGAATTGAAGAAACTTCAAGATATCTCTACTGACCTTCGTAATTCTCTCACAGGTATAGAAAAGACATTGAACCAGATTAAGTACTTAGCAATGGGTGCTGTATTAGTAGTACTAACTCAATCAATGGGTATTACTAATGTATTAAAAATGATTGTAGGCCTATAATGAAACTTTACAGTAACTGGAAAGATATCGTTAAGAAAGCATGGAGTATCAAGTTCATTATTCTCGCAGGTATTCTATCTGCATCAGAGGTTGTTCTTCCACTATACTTTGATTATTTCGATAGAGGTACATTTGCAGCCTTAACCTTTGTATCAGTTACTGCTGCTTTTATTGCTCGTATCGTAGCACAGAAAGACATAGAATGAAAATGAAAGTTAGAGCATTAGCTGCCGGTTTAGTACTCTCTGCTGGTGGTCTAATTACGATTGCTACTAGTGAAGGCTACCGTAGCGATGCATATATCCCTGTGCCCGGAGATGTGGCTACAATCGGTTTTGGGGCTACAACTAATACAGATGGTAGTCGGGTAGCACTAGGTCAGAGAACAACGCCAGAAAAGGCTTTAAAGCGCCTTGGTGAGCATGTTGAAGTATACGAGGAAGCTGTCAGGACTTGTGCGCCTGTTCCGATGTATCAATACGAGTTTGATGCTTACGTATCTCTTACTTACAATATCGGAACAAATGCATTCTGCAAATCTACTATTGCTACTAAATTGAAGATGTATGATTACGATGCAGCTTGCAAAGAGATTCTAAAATGGGACAAATTTAAAGGTAAGCCATTACCCGGATTAACTAAACGCAGAGTAGAAGAATATAATATCTGTATCGGAGAATAATATGGGTTTAACTCTATCTATAAAATGGATTGCAATTATTAGTATAGTAATCGGCGCTTTATTTTGGCATAAATACGAGGTAAGAGTAGCTGTTAATGAATATGCAGTAACTCAGAAAATGGAATATGCGAAAGAACTTACTCGATTAACTGAAGCTAATCTAAAGACTAAAGAAGAGTTAAACGCAAGAGTAAAGGCACTAAAGGAGAATAAAGATGCTGAAATTAAAACTATTAATGCTCGTTATGATTCTATCATTACAGGCATGCAGCACCGTCCAAGCCGACAAGAATCTCAAGGTAATAGCACCAACAGTGCCAGCAATTCAGAAAGCCCCAAAGGAACTACTGGAGCAGGACTATATAAAGAAGATGCAAACTTTCTTGCAGGGTACGCTCGTGATACCGAAAGACTCAAAATTGAACTGATTCAATGCTATAAGCAATATGAGGATGTTCAGAAAACCGTGAATAACTTTGTTGTAAAATACAAATAAGAAAACCCTCCAGAGGATTCCGCAAGGTTTCATCTGGAGGGTTTTGTCATTTCTGAGATAAAAGTTTCAACGCTTAAATTGTGCTTGATTAAATACTCTTTAGTTTTCTGTAATAAAACTTTCATTCTTAGTCCAGTCACAGTTTGTGCTCTTTTTTTATAATGTAAAGCATTATCTGATTGTAAACACCATTCTAGATTATCTATAGAATAATTGTATTTATCGTTATCTTTATGATTAACTACTGGAAGATCAAAAGGATTATCTATGAAATGGATAGCAACTAATCGGTGAATCAATCTTTTTACAGATTTACCATTTTTATTTAAATCAACGGCAGGGTAGCCGGTTTGATCCCAATGTTTAAGAATCTTATCTTTTCTGTTTTTATTATTACCAAGAGATAAAACTCTACCTTTTGAGGATATTTTATATAGTCCTTCAAATCCGATAACATCTTTCCAAATTTCCATATAACCTTTCAATAAGATAGGGATACCGAAGCATCCCTATCAATTACATTATCCTACAAACTCTTTCAATTGTTCAGCATTCATATAACCTGATCTGCGTTTTACAACTTGATTCTCATCCATTAGAATTACCGTAGGCACTCCACGAATATCAAAATCAACTGTAGAAGTAGGATCGGCATCAATATCTACTGTTTCTACTGGAATACCAAGCTCGGTATCAGCTAATGTTTTACCAAGCATCTTGCATGGACCGCACCAATGTGCTTTAAATACTACTAGTTTTTTCATACTTTCCTTTCGTTTATTGACAAGCTTCGCATTCACCCTTACTGGCTTGTACACCAGCTTGAGTATAAATATAGTACAAAGCTAAGATATTAGGATCACGGAAAGCTTCAGAGTGAACTTCAGCAATCCAAGCAGGGTCTTCATCTGCTGCAAAGAACAGATTCAAAGATTGCCATTGATCAATATATCGGCTTCGTGCAGACGCTAATCTTAACACAGCTTTCTGATTGATTTCAAACGCAGTCTTAAAAACTTCTTTCTCAGTCTGTGTTAACCAATCTACGTGCTGTACTGATCCTTGCTTGTCTGTAATCTCTTGCACATGCTTCTTGGTGTATACACCTTTAGATTTCATTAGCTCAAGGAGAACAGGGTTCAAACGATCAATCTCACCAGCACTAGTCATCTGATTATAACTCATTGCTGGATCGGGGTTAATACCTTCTGAGATACCACCCATTAGCAAAGCAGTGGACTTAGTTGGAGCAATAGCAATGGTATGTGTATTTCTACGACCAAAGCCTTTACACCATTCAGGTTCACCTAGAATACCTGCCATATCTTTTGTAGCTTGTTCAGCTTGATTCCAGATATTAGCAGAAATCTCTTGGCTTAACCGATGTGCGTCAAAGCCTTCAAATGGCAGCATTTCCTGCATAAACAGAGTATGGATACCACACAAGCCTAAACCCAATGCTCGGCTCTTCTTGGTGAATCTAACGGCTTTATCTAGACCGCTAATACCTTCTGCTCGTGCAATAAATTCAGATGCTACGCAATCCAAGAATACAGTCGCCCAATAAGGAGCATCCGTATTTTTCCATTCTGGATACTTAGCTGCATTCATTGAAGAGAGTACACAAGTGTATGTATGCTCATGATCATTGAAAAGCATAATCTCAGAGCAAAGCTGTGAGTTATTAATCTTGAGATTGTGATGCTGATAAGTAATCGGACGTTTAGCATTGGCTTTATCGACAAAGAAGAAATAACCTTTACCAGTTACCATCTTGATCTTCATGGCTTTTTGGAAACGCTCGATAGCTTCTGGATCATCACGCTCTAATGCATCAATGAAAGACTGTCGAATGGTCCAACCTGCATTCAAATCATCAGGTTCAGCTAGGATGTGGTCAGCTACTTCATGAAAGTCACCATGCTCAATGTCTAGATAGAAGGCCCAAGCGCCTCTACGTGCTGTTCCTTGAGCGATGTTACGCATAGCATTAACGTGGTCTTTAATGACCGGCAATACGCCACTAGCCTTACCACCTACGCTAATCTTCGCTCCACGAGGACGGATAGAACTCAGATCGGTAGCAGTACCAAAACCGTATTTAGTCAATAGAGCAACTTCACGTAAGTTACTGTAGAAACCATCTACTGAATCGTCAGCGATTGTACCAGAGCATGATACAGGCATGCCACGAGTAGTGCCCATATTCGCTAATACTGGAGTACTGGCAGATAACCAACCTTGCCATAGCAAATCGAAGAACTTCTGTTCAGCTTTATCAGCGTAGTTTGTACCTACTAGGTGGACAGCTGCAGTCTTAGCAATGCGCTCAAACTGACCACGTACAGAACGACCATTGGTTTCGTATTCGTACTTTTCCTTGAACATCTGATAACCAGCTGTCGTATACCACTCAGGAACCAGACCTTGCTCTTGTAGCCGTTTTCTTTCTTCGCTCAACTCTTTATAAATATTACTCATCTGTTTCCTTTTTCCATACAAATTGTGAACTATCCCAACTACGGTGATATTGATTGCCCATGCCGCTGAAGAAGTCGTTAAAAGTATAGTTATTAATACCCTTGTAGAACCATTCAGAGATAGGATTGTATTTTACATCATATTCTTTGCCAAAGCCAAGCTGTTTCAAACATTCGTTAATCCGAGACTGTACAAAGTTCTCTAGTTGGTGAGCAGTAATACCTTTGATATCACCCTTCTCAAATAGCTTTGCAATAATCTGGCACTCATGCTCGTATAGAACTTTAGCTAATTCTCTTACCCGCTGTTCAATCTTTTCAACATAAGCTTCAAAGTCCTCTTTAGATAGCTTACCTTTGAGTTGTTCAAGGCGATATTTAAAAGCCCATGCACCACCCATCGAATGAATATTCTCGTCACGAACTGAGAAGTTAATACCACGAACGATGTTCATGAGTTTATTCTTCCCTTGTGATTGATAGTGTTTTAAGAAGGCAAAGTTACTGTATAAAATAACACCTTCCACCATCGAGAATCCAGCTAATGAAATAAGATCGTCAGCATCGTCAATGATATAACCAATATAGTCTACTCGTTGCTTTAGAACTTGATCGTCTAAGTATGAGGTATAAAACTCTGGTGTATCAATGTGCAATAACTGATTGATCTTATTGTAAAACGGAGCATGTACTGCAAGTTCGAACATAGAGAAGACAGAAGCCATGCGATGGAATTCAGCACCATCGAACATATTCTTAAACCGTCCACCCCAATACTCTGAACCTGCATGTGTTTCGTAGATACTAAATAGTTTCAACGTAGTAATAACTGCATGCTTTTCAGCTGGAGTGAAGTTTACTAGTACGTCTTGAATATCTTTCTCTACTTTAATTTCATCTGGTAGCCAAAATACTTTTAGTTGTTGATCTGCGAACTCTACAGGTTCTTGTCTTTCGTTAATTGGCAACAGGTGCTTATCTAGCATTATTCATCCTCTGTGATTGTATTATATCGATCTCTAGCTTCCAAGATAGCTTGTGCGTCTTCTGTTTCGTATCTTGCACGATAGAGGTCTTCCGTTAATTTACTTCCGCTTGCTTTATCAATTGCTGGTTTACTTGCGTAACCACTATTGATCCAAGCTTCATCAACTCTCTCTTCGCCTACCCATCGACTGCATACTACGATTTCATTTAAACGATTTCTGTGCTGTAGACCATCTTGTCGTTGATATGGCTTATTAATATCCATACCTAAGGAATACAGAAAACTTTTAAACTTAATCTCTTCGTTTTCGAACTCTGCTGAATAATTTGGCATTACTTTTGTAATTTCTGATTCAGAGATAATACATAGTGCAACAATTGCACTTGGCCGTGGTGGGAACTTTAATTTTTTGTTCATATACTACCTTTAAAAATTAAGAGAATAGTGATTATATCACAGGGTTTTGGGTAAATCAAGGTTATCTTGATCTGTATTTTCAGTATGAATACTCTTGTGTTCTTTCAGCATTTTGTAGATCGAAGAGTATACCAGTACTAGAATAATTAGTAACACTAAGATACTCATTACTTGTAGAATAATCATTTTGGCTCCTGTAATTCTGGATTGTACATAAACTCAAGCAAGAACATTGCGTTTACAGCTACAGCTGACATATGACTCATGTTAGGTTCTGTGCTTTCATGATCGATAATCTCACCACGGCGAATAGCTTCAAAATGCCGCATTAGAGCATCCATATAACGCTGCCTAGCCTCTGGTACTTTCTGCCAGTTGTTACGCTCTTTATACTTCTTTAAACCCGCTGTGAGGTTACGTGCGACTTCTTGCAAGGCATAAGGAGGAACCAGAGTGTATTGCAGTTTACCGCTGTCGTACTTAGTACCGGGAATTTGCTCTTCTTCCATATCTGGACTCCAAGCTTGCATCTGTTGTGTAGCAGATCGCAAATCTACTTTTGTTAGTGTAGAAGCAGGTACAAAATACGAATCTGTATCAGAACAATTCACAATCCTGTTTGCCAATTGACAACTTCTGAGATCGTTACAAAATGCACATAAATTACAGCCTTGTTCATTATCGGTATCAAATACAGGTGTATATACCTTACCATCGACTAAAATATCATTTAAATTCATGTTCAGTTCTCCTTAAAACCATTCAATAACAAATCTGCAGGAATGCAATTAGATAGATCATTGCTTTCAAATCCGATTGGCTTCATTACCTTATCTTTCAAATTCTTAATCACGAATAGATCGTAAAGAGAATTGTACTGTACTTCGACTTGAACACCGTCTGCTTCATACATCTGAGCAGTCTGAATTGCAGTCAGTTCTTTAGCAGGGAATTTGGTCAGGTTATTGTAAGCAGTGTCTCGCATTGCTTTGTTCATATCTACGCCAAGATGTTCAAGCTTTTGAGCCAATCCTAATGCAGTGACTAGAACATCGACTACACCGTCCACAACTTCTTTAGCGTTGTTCTTATCGATACCTTTTTCTTTAATCTCTTTGGTTTCTTCGTAGATCAACTTATACTGAAAGTCGATATCTTTCAAAGTAGTTAGATCGTGCTTACCTGCAATCTCATTGAAGGCGTAGCAATCTAGTTGAAAATCTGAAATATTGTAGGTACTAATCATAGGTCTTCCTTTTTAATGTCTTTAATTGATTTGAGATCATAAATTGCATCTTCCATTGATTGTTCTAGATAGGCCAACCAATACAACGGCAAGACCAGTAGCCAAACAATGTACACGACAAATTTTAGATTACGACTAATCAGCCATTTAACCCAAGGTTTCATAAGAAGCTCCTTTCAAGAGACAAAAAATCCCCGGTTATTAGCCGGGGTGTTGATTTAAATTGTTACGCTATTATAGCATAGATTGCATTACGCAAGCAAGCTATTTCGCTTTTCTTTACTAGTGACTGACTTACGATGACGATGAACAGCACCGCATTCGTTACAGCGAACTTCTTCAAATACGTTCAAAGAAGTCTCAGTAGTTCGACCAGTGAATTCTACATCAGAACTACCGCATACACGGCATCGAGTCAAATTATCGTCAAAATAAAGAGCAGCATTGAAGTCTGAACCAGCACGACCTAGTTGTCGAGTACGTAAGTATACATCATATAGTAGATCAACGTCTTGTTCACAGTACGTTACCATGTCTTCCATAGCTTGTACATCACCTTCTTGGACTCTACGCCATAGTGAGATACCACCAGTTGAAATCTTACGACCTAAACCGAAGAACTCACCAATAGCGTCTAAACGATTGCTAGGCAGCTTTAAGTATTTCTTGACGAGTTGTAGTGTGTCTAGTACTTTAACCTGAGGCAGTGGAGGGAAACCACTGGCAATAGCACGAGTCTGTACAACTTTATGATCAAATCCTTGAGAGTTATGAGCTAGTACAGCGTCAGCGTCTTCATAGAGTTCAAACAGTTTAGCTACAATGCGGCTATCGTCTTTCTCAGCTACTTCAGTTGGTGTTAAGAAGATACGATGTGTCTCATATTCTCCTAACCAGCGCCAGCAAGCACAAAGAATCCAACCACCATTATCTAAGATGTTATCTTGAGATAGATTAACTTTGAATCGACCGAACGTTAAAGCTGTAGCTGCTGCAGTCTCTGTATCAAATACTAAAATCTTTGGTCCAGTCTTCTTAAAAGCTACGTCACGAGGATCGTACTGTAGTTTTCGATCACGTTGCAATAGGTCATTGACACCTGACTTACTGATGTTCAAAGCTTCGGCAATAGCTCTGGAAGATAAACCTTCAAACTTCATTTGTAGGATTTTATCGATTGTCTCGTTTGTATATTTCATAGGTTTCCTTCTGTTACTGTTGCATCTTCTTTAGCAATCCAATTTAGACAATTGAATTGACCATCACGTTCTCTACTCCAATAAGCTTTATCGTCAATAAATTCTACATTGAATTCTTCACCGACATGCTTAGAGTACCAGAGAATTGGATTGTGGCATTTAATTACTTTAATTTTCATTTTTAAACTTACCATATTCTAAACTAACATCTTCACTGTAGTAACCATTTGAAGAGCCGTACCAACGAATATCAACCCAACCCTTTGCAGTAGCGAGTTTATAAAACGTCCAAGTTCCTGATTCAGTTGCATTAGGATCATCATTGGAAGATTCTTCTGCAAACAAAATTGGAGAATTCAATAGATCGTCTAGATCGCCAGTAATACTTTCAATATACACATACTCACAGCACTGATTCTGATGGTGAAACTTGAAATATTCTTTGTCGTTACTTAGTACAAGTCGTTCACTCTTAGAATCTACTTTTGTAAAAGTACGTCCAATTAAGTCTTCCATTTGAGGCGCATAGCTATCACCCCAATAGCTACTACTCTTTCTAACTTCTGTAATTTGCATCATGTATCCTTTGCTGAGTTGATAAGAAAGCAGATTGTATCATAACTGTACTTGCGTGTCAATATAGCTTTCTGAAATGCTTTCTTGCGTTCTATTCCATTCTTGCAACCGTGTTGATCTAAAGCTACTAGTACAAAATCTTTTTGTGATTCTTTTAGCTTATTAAACATAGTGTTAACTTTTTTAATCCAACCGGGATGTCGCCAACGCCGGTCTGGTTGTCTTTCGATGTAATCAGCGCACTTACGTAAGAACTCGGGTAAACCATCTGGATACCAATACAGGTATCTTACCGCTAAGTTCTCTAACTTACCTAAGGCTGCGTTTGCTTGCTTATGTGCTGCACCTCGTACAAGCTGTTCGTCATCATGCTTGTGATCTAGTGCAAAATTATTACTAGCAGTTGGTATTCCTGTAATTGCACATAAGCCTTGCTGTTCTTTGATAAGTTGTTCACGCACTGTCTTTACATCAGCTGTATTGTATAGATCAATTGTCATATAAATTCACACCTCTTTCCATTGCAAACTGCATAAAGCTGCTAGGGTCATCCCAACTGCGTTTCATGTAAGCACAATCCCAATACAACTGCAGTAGATCGTCCCACTCGGATTCATGCTCTGTGCCATGAACATCTGTATAAGTTACAGGATTGGGGTATAGACGCTTGTATTCGCTGATTAGCACCTCCAGTACTGCCTTCTCTGTATTAGCCTCTTCTAGCGCCTTTACAGCCTTCATAGGACCGTACTTGAGTTCAGACAAATGGTAGCCACAATACGTATCAGCTGAGTCGCCAACTAGCGTTTGAAAAGCAAGGAATTTTAAGCCATCGCCTTTTACTGTAGTCTTTTCTTTCCAGAGAGTACCAACATCAGGAATAAGCTTAGATTCCCAAGGGTCTTTATCCCAATTAAGTACTTCGATACCTTGTGACTGTTGAGCATCTTTATCAACCGATACTAAGATAGGATAGTTACCTTTAGCTTTCTCTTCGTAGGCTCTGATCGTTACAACATCATCTACTTCTAGTTCTTTTACTAGTTGAGCTTTGTACTTTGTCATTAAGTACTTTCTAGCTTCTTGTAGTTGTAGCGGTTTTAGTAGATCATCTCGTTTGTCTTTATATGGAGTAGGTAATGCTAACTTATGTCTGAATGTCTTACCTGTACCTAAGTACAATTCTACTCTATCTGCCCATGTATGTTCTTTTAAACCTTCGACAATGCCTTTGATGTTCTTTAAAGCAATCTCTACAGATGCTGCAGTCTGTACATCTTCAATCTCGTAATCTTCTGCTTTAAATTCGATATCTTTTTCTTTTAGGAACGTTTTAAGTTCTGTCCTTGTCTTGAAGATTTTCTCTTTACTTGATTTTATATGCTTGGCAATGATAGTTCGTTTCTCATTCGCAGCTGCATATCTGTACGCAATCAAGTCAGCGTCAATGATTAGCACTCGTTCATTCATAGTGTCCCTTAAAAGAAAAACCCGTAAGCTTTCACCTACGGGTCTTATTTGATTAGCTACGTGCGATTTGGATAGCTTCTAGAGTAGATTCTGATTTTTCGATTAGTTCATCTACTTGACCTTTAACTACTGCTTTTGCTACAGCACTGAGAATCGCAGGGTTAAGTCCAGAGGATTTTGCTTCATCCTTAACTTCTTTGATTTCTTCAGCGAGTGATTGTTCTTGTGTGTATAGCTTGACTAGCTTTGCGATTGCTTCTTTACTTTGCATATTAACCTTTCGTAATATTTGGTTTGTACATCCATGTGAGATTCATTACGATCACAGCTAACCAGCTATAGAAGGTGTAAGGAATACTCAATACTGGAAATAGCGTGTTAAGTGACCAGACTACAGCCAAAGGACCGAAAACGATCAATAGGCATGCAAGGGCAAGAGTAAAAAGGATAGTCAAAATATCTTTTGTGGTTTTTGTCATTAAATTCTCCTAGAGGTTAAAGGAGGGGCCGAAGCCCCTATGATTAAAACGGTGAGTCTTCTTCAGCTTCGTCTTTGGCTGGAGCAGCTTTAGCTTTTGGCTTTGCTTTTTCCTTTGGTGCGTCCTCTACTGGAGCTTCTGCACCTTCACCGAATTCATCGCCGGGAACGTATGCAGCACTTTCGTCAGCTACGTACTCGATCATGTCGGTAACAAGAACGTTCTTTAGATACAAAGAACTATTGCCATTGGTGCGGGTGAACACATCAATACTGATAGAACCCATAGAACCATTCGCAGGTAGTTTGGTGCGAGTAACATCTACCAAGGTATTCTTGACTTTCTCAAATACTTTAGGCTGATATAGCTCTGGAACTGGCTTACCAGTCTTACCAAGCTGAGTTGATTTACGCAAGGTAACAACCCAAATATTCTTACCGGCATCTTCTGGAGGTGCTACTTTGTAGACTTCTTCGAAATCATCTTTCTTGACTTTCTTCAAAGAAACCTTAGCATCGATCTTCTTAGCATAAGCTTCGAACTCGTCTACTGTATCTTCATCAGTTAGTGCAATAGACGCTTTCCATTCGTCTGGTTTAGGGTCTTCACCAGCTTTAACATAAGCCTTGACTGGCTTGTTTAGTTGGACGTATAGAAGCATACCTGTTAATTTATTCATATCTTTTCCTTTCTAGGACTGATTTACTTACGGACTAAAATGTGCGATTAGGATAATGCACGACTATGTAACTTTCGCTACATTTGCTATTATATCAAAAAGGTTTAACCTTGTCAACATAAATTTGGTGCGACAGGAGGGAGTCGAACCCCCGACCAAGGCATTATGAGTACCCTGCTCTGACCGTTGAGCTACTGTCGCAAATCTATTTCGGTTGCACTTGTCACTGGAACTTGTCTTACGTATTCGTTATCAGCTTTGCGATTTGCCCAAGGCTTTAACTCATGTTGCAAGATGATTGAGTCCCTAATGATTACTGCACGGTTGCATTGCTTATTTAGTTGTACATAGTAAGCAATACAGCTATTGGAAACTTGAAATGGAATTTTATCATAAAACTCCTGATCGTGCCGCCATTGGTAATCTTTTCTTTCGATGCAGTTGATTTCTTTGAAGGGAAACGCTGTATCTTCTTTCCAGTTACCATGTCTTACCTCAAGCTCCCAACAAAAATGAACCTTATTGTTTTCATCCAGAGTTAGCAAATCGATACCGTACTTGTTTGGATTTTCAATAGTTTTGTACTTTTGTATCTTCTTGTTGAGGTAAGTTAACATAGCAGTTTTACCTGCTACGTCATAGATAGCATGTTCGGATGCATCGAACTGTTTTAAAGTTCCCTGCATCTTACGACTATTACTCATAAACTGTAATTATCTTTTGTTCTGGAGTAACGATATTAAATCCTTGGTATTCTGAGCCAACGTGAGATGCATACCAACCATAGAATTTAACATAGACGATTTCATTGTCTTTAGTAAAAGAGTATACTGACCAATATTCTGAACCCATATCTTCACCACCGTAACTGTCTACTTGTTTTACAGTGATTAGTTCTTTCTCAAATAGTTCTTTTGGTCCATAACCATCCATAAAGTTTTCTTTTTCATAATCGGATAACTGACCTAGAATAACTACTAAAGTTTCTTTAAGTGACATATTAACTCCTTATTTCTTTTCAAATACAGTAATTGTTTTCTCTACAGGTTGTACTTGATAGAATTCATCGAAGGTAGAACCATCGTAGGAAGCATACCAACCTTGGAATTGAATGAATACAACTTCATTACTATCATTGAATGAATACACAGACCAGTAATCAGAACCTTGATCTTCACCACCGTAACGATCTACGAATTCAAATCTAATATCTGCATCAGAAAGTGCTTTACGAAACTCTGTCATTTCTTCTGAGTCCCAACGTGTTACTTCATCGAGTTCTCCATGAAAGAATTCTCTGATTATATCACTATCAGCTTCTGCAAGCAAAGCTAAAACTTTATCTTTTAACATCTCATTTCCTTTCAAGGGTTGTATTGAGTAAACACTGTGCAAGTGATTTCTTTTGGTTGAACAAAATGCCAACCACTATAGTCATTACCATTATATGATGAATAGGTACAGTTGACTTGCACGTATCCTTTCACTTCTGTACCTTCAAGGACTGCAAACACAGTAGATATAGGATATTCGCTTAGATCAAAATCATCAATATTATTTGACGTATTTCGGTACAGTTCGTTATCAAAGGTAGCAGAATTATAAACTAAAGATAAATTCTGATCTTTAAGAAAATCATTGATAGAACTTAGGTATGAACCATCTACACGATAACCATTCATACCTTCTACAATTTTATGTGTACGCCCATTCACATAAGCAGCAAATGCTGTTTTAAAGCGTTGGTTCCAAGGTAGTTTGCTACGAAGTTCTTTGATTTTATCTTGAGCTTCTTTTTGAATCTGAGCGATCTGCTGCTCTACTGTCAGTTCTGTTACAGTTTTAGTTCGTGCCATTTTCCAGTTCCTTTCTAATGTTGTCAAATCTTATTGTATCACACAAATTTAAGATTTCAGGATAATAAATTTTTTCTGCTTCAATTCTTGCATTTATTGCATCTTGTAGTGAAGGTCCATAGTATAGCAAAAGTTGCTTACCGTCTTTACTTATTCTAGCCTCATAAACATTTCGATCTTTTCTCCATCTGACACCAGCAACACCTGTTGTATTTTCTTTTCTGACAACTTGGTCATATGCTTGAATATTTGCATTTGCCCATTCACATGTTTCTTTGCTATAAATCTTTGACGAATCAATCCTATTTAAACTTGTGTTTTGTGGTCTTACACCCATATCCTCAATGAAATTTTCAAATGATCCTCCACTTTCCGGTAACCATCTATCACAGACAATTACACCTTTACCACCATATTTTGGATAATTAGTGTTGTTAGGATTTGTACACCGTTGGATCATTGTTTGCCAAGAATTGTAGGTTCGACTTCCATACATTCCATGTTTTATTCTACGATCCATTTAAAATTCCTTTAACTTTTTCAAATTTTGAGATATCACATAAGTCAAATACTTCTGGGTAGTGATCAATGGCGAATTCACGAAACCATCCACTGCAAAGTGTAGTACAAACTTTATCGAGAGCTTTAAGGTACGCATGTCGAATAGGATATTCCCAATCTTTAGGTACGAGAAAACGCTCAATTGCAATAACTTGTGTCTCTTCGGCTACGCACTTGAGTTTATCGTCAAATGCAAGCTTATCCCACAAATCTTTATCGCACCATGCACTGCTTGCATCACGTTGCAGTTGAGTATACAACGGTTTGTCGTGATACGCAACAAGTTCATGCAAATAATCATGATTGTATTTCTTCTCAACGTAATCATCAAAGAAGTCTTCAACTGATTTCTTCAAACTTGGATGACCTTGTGGGTAAGCAGCCATTGTAAGCTTTGTGCGTTTGCTTAGAATCTCTCGGTCCTTTGCAGTGTACATAAAACTATAAAACTTTAGGTGCTTGTGGTAGTGCGTAATGTGCTTTTGAAAACTTAGATTACGCCACAAGTGACTGCGCTTGATAATTGCTAGACCAATTGGATTGACAATGTAGACTCGATTACCAGCAATCTCAACAAACTGTTCAGAAGCGTAGTTGAGCATATCATAGTTACCTACGATATCAAATGCATGATGCTCGATGCGTTTTGTATCATCGATAATCTTGTGTTCACTGATAATATCCCAATCGGAATTATCTTTAGCTTTAAAGTCTGGACTCCAGTACTCTAGCGCACGAGAACCAATCAATAGATTTTTCATTGCTACTCCTTAGTTATAGTAAGAGATACTAACACAACTCCTGCATGTGGGAAGCACTCGTTTGTTAGTCTGACACACCACCATCACTTTTATCTCTTACTATAACCACCAGTCCCTACACTGGTATTATAGTGTCTTTTGTATCTTGGACGACAATCCTCAGGCTTTAGACATCCTAGTGTACCACACCATCAGTACATCTATTTTTAATGATAGGACTTTCACCTACCTCGCTTGAAGTGTGCCGCTAACTCTAGGGATTTGAGCAACAGGCATAAGCGGGACTATTTTTATGAAGAAGCTGGAAGGATTCGAACCTTCGACTCGCCTAGTACGAATTTACCTATACTATCGACAGTAACCTGCCCAATGACTCTACCAACTGAGTTACAGCTTCTATTCTGGTGGATTGTAGCGGAGTCGAACCGCTGTCATACTTGAGTTACAAGTACCTGTTAGCCATTTACACAGTCACAACCCAATTTGGTGCGAGTGGAGGGATTCGAACCCCCATTGACTCCATTACGGTACTATGATGTAGAAGATCATTCCGGTACACTCGCATTAATCATATTTTGAATTTGTATGTTCTATTGAATGACAGTTTGCACATAGCATTATACATTTTTTCAATTCAAGTAAAATTTTATCCCAACTCCTTAATCTAAGTTTAGTCCAAGAAACATCTTTTGTTTGAGCATCAATATGATGAAATTGTAATGCAGCAGGATGTGCATCAAAGCCACATCTACAACATTTACCTCCCATTGTATTGACTGCCTTCTTTTTAATTTCTCTCCACCGATTGATTTGATAGCGATATAAATCTTCTTTGTTTTTATGTGCCATAATTCCTCCTAAAAGGATATTATAACACATAAGTTTAGAATAATCAAGTCTACACTCGCTAACCTTTATTATACAACAGTTTAGACCATATCGTCAAGCTGTTGTGTAACTAATTGTCGAATTTCTTCTAGACTAGTTTCTTTGATCATCCGACCATCTTTAAAGACAGTTTGTAGACAACCTTGTGCTTCTTGCTCTTTGGTTTGCTGATCGTATAAAACGAACTGCTTACCTTGGAATTCAGTATCTTCATACTCAACTCGCAGTAGACCTTTAGCCGATTTTTTAGTACCGCTATCAGTAACAGGGTCTTTGTACAATTCTACACCAGCTCCATTGATTTCAGCATAAGTAGCTTTCATTGCAAAACCAAAACTATCACGAGTGACGTACTGGTAAGTATAAGAGCCGATACCGAACACAACGTTACTTGAAGCAAAACCCTTGTCTTGTAGACGCTGCAAGATATCGGTTGCACGATCTAGTGTAATTGAATCACCGTAGATCAAGCCAACACGTTCATTCAGCATCTTAAAGTAATTGGCGTTGATTGTACCACCAAAAATGTCCCACAGAGTTTCAACTGCACCTTTTTGTTCAGGTGTTAGTTCGACTGGCTCGAAACTTGTCAGAGTACTACCGTCCATGAAATAATACTGCTTATCGTAACGATTCCATTCGATCTGCACTGTAGCTAGATAAACAGCACCATTGTAACGGAAATAACCTGATACCTCATCAGCACCCATTTCGCCGTGTGGTGTATCTGCAGACTCAGCATCTACAAGAAACTCTTTTGCTAACTCTTTGGCATATTCAAGATCATAAGCTTCATCTACATTATGTACTTTGATACCACAAAGAATATCAGCTGGATCACCACTGTCAGGACGGAACACAACTTTAGCTAAACCAATTTCGTTTGGAGTACGAGCCAGAATCTCTTGTTTCAAATTAGCAGAGGTAACTGCCAAAGTGTGCCAGAAGTCCCACGTATCGCTAACAATACTGACTACACCAGAAGGATGCACTTCAGTGATCAATCGGCGGAATGTTTCTTCTTCAGTTTCTTTACCACCGGCACACATAACAGAGTGCTCAGTAGCTGGAACAGAACCACCAACAAACGTATTAAAACCGCCATAGAAGGCTTCAACGTAGTCGATAGCTGGAATGGTATCAGTACCAAAGAAACCAGCCGCCAAGTGACCGCTTGCATTGGATGCATCATCTGCACCACTCAGACCACGGTAACTAAAATCGTGACCTTGCCACAGTACGAAATCCAAAGGCGCACCAGTGGCTTTAGCATAGCGAGTAAGAATCTTACGGTATTCAAAAGCAGTGGTAGCCGTAGTGATCTTTTTCCAGAGTTCGTTACTGAACACTGTTTCCAGATAGTTAGTCAACCAGAAAAATTCAGGGAGTGTATTCTTGACAGTAAGAACTGGAACTTTGATATCAACCAGTGAACCTTCTGGCAATGCTTTGATTTCAATTGGCAGATAACCAAGATCGTGCAAAGCAGCAATGTGCGAAGAATCAACTGCACCTTGACCAAGCGCACCATCCATACGGCGATTGTATTTTGCAATAACTTCAATCTTGCTTTTACGGAAGAAATTGTTATTGAACTGTTCAATCAGGAAAGACTTGATAAAGCCTTGCAGACCATAGAAGAGAACTTTAGTTGGCTTAACACCAGCATTAGGTGCTAGTTTGTTAGACCGAGGTGTAAAGTTGCTATAAATAACTTCTGTACCTTTTGGGTACATAGCTTTGTGGCCTACTTTGTAGAAATCGCAAGCTGTGATTGGATCGAGATAGGTCATATTGCTCCTTTAAATAACAGTAACTGATTGTGCTTTTTGAACCATATTGTTCATCAAGTTGTGAACGTAGATTGTATCATACAATTTCAGAATTTCTGCCACTCCTTTAGAAAAAATTCCGTGTGTTACATACAAATTTAGACTTTTGATGTTTGGTTGTGTACGCCAGAGCATTTCAGCCAAAGACAAGAAAGTTGCACCACCGTCACAGATATCATCCACTACACAAACTTTACCAGAGATTGTATCATAAGCATAGTCTTCATAGATCACACGACCATCTTGTCGAAACTTATTGAGTGTAAAAACTTTAGTGTCAAAAGCTCGGACCTGAAAATGAGTGTTGACTTTTTCACTAGCACCTTTGTCTGGTGCAATCAATGCATCAAACCGAGGCAAGTATTTAGCGCAGTCAGCTTGGGGTTTGTTTTCAACCTCAAACATATACGCACCAAACACTTCCAAAGATGCAGAACTATGAGCATCACACATTACAAGTTTTGAAAACCATGCATTAGCTACAATAGTGTTAGCGAATACTTGCAATGCAAAGCTTTCACCCTGAGTACATACACGATCTTGGCGACCATATGGGAGATACGGGATATGCAACTCAATATTTTTAGGATTAACCTCTTGACGAAACAAAGCATCAAGAATATTTAAGCATACAAAAATATCATCCGAAGAAGGCATACGCATCCAAACTTGGACTTTATTTTGTTCAGAGATTTGTGGAATCTGTACGCCAACTTCTCCAGCTGGAAAATTCCACTGTTTAAAATCCGTTGTCACTCCATCAATTTTAAGTTCAACCATTTGTAGCTCCTTTCGTAGAATGCTCAGATTGTACATCAACTTTTCTCAAAATGTTCATCTTTACATTGAGACTTGCCAATTTATTTAGATCGGCTTGAGGCATAGACATGCTGGATCGCAACATGCCTTTCTCATCGTATTGTTGAAGAGTTTGGTACTCTTTGTTATATTCGTATCGGTTCATATTAGTAACTAATACTTCCTAGACGATCATGGTAAGTTTTACCCGTTGTCTTTGCATCGATATAAACAACCCGTTTCTTTTTCCAACGTTTCTTTGTTATATCTTCTGCAGTTACAAACTGATTTTCCTCCCATTTGTGATGCTTTTTATAATCAAGCATGGCATCTGCAATATCCTCTGAAGTTAACTTGTAATTCCAGTCCTTGTTGTCACGCTTAATCTCAAACTCAATCATTTCTAGATAGTACTTAGGATCGTACTTATAAAGCTCACCTACTACCAGCTTACCAATAGGCATGTAATCACCTACCATACCATTCCAAAGTACAACCTCTGGATTACCTTTTAGCTTACTAAGCATAGCAATCAAATCATTCTTACGCATATTGTCCTTTCATTAGTGACATTGACCCCATGATTTTCCGGGAATCCATTCGAAGCCTAAGTCTACACGAAGTTTGAGTTCTTCGCAAGCACTTTTGATGCCTTCTGCGATACAAACAACAGGTTCAGTCTTGAAGCCTACGTATGCACCTTTGGAACCGTGACCAATTGCACTAGAACCTTCAACCAAAGCAGCCTTAGCTTCTTCTTCAGTTGCAAAGCCTTTGACGGTCATCAGTGAAGGATGGCAAGCCATTTGCTGTTCATCATGCATGTGGATCAACCACCAGACTTTTACATCCTCGATTGTATCCTTAAATGGATCACCTAAAATGCCTCGCTCTTCCATAGCTTGAGCTAAACGCACTGCAGACCACTTGGCAGCAATAGCACCACCGGACTGGAATAGAACGTTAATAAGGCTGTGTTTACTACGAGTTGATAGTCTCCTACCATCCAATCCCGGAATGCTCTTCTTGCCACTTGCTTCCCATGTCTGTTCTACTTTCTCTTTGAGTTCTTTCAGTGCAGGTACAGCATCCCAATATTCGTTAAATAGTCGCTGACCTTCTGCTTCTGTAATGCCAAGCATCTTAGATAGCTTTTTAGGTTGCGCTCCATAAATCGCAGCATAACTAAACGACTTGGCAGAGTTACGATCAATACCAAGTTTACGAGCATTAATACTGTGAATGTCATTGGGCTTTTCTGCAACCAAAGCTGCAGCAAGTTCAGCACCTTCTGTATAAGGCAAAACATAATGCCCCATTACTCGTGCCTCAAGAGATGCGAAGTCGTAACCGAGTTGCCATAGTCCACGACCGCATCCAAACAGACTACGCATTTGCTCACCATATAGTGAAGTCACACGAGGTACATTGCACACGATCTTATGACGATAGCGCCCTGTGTTAGCTCCTAGAGTGTCTGCAGGGGTAGGGATACGTCCATCCTCTCGCACAGCACTAATAAAGCCTGTCATTGGCTCACCATCTTCATCCAATACTCCACCAGCAATAGAGTTCTTGCGGTGACGGTATGTGTAGTAATGCACAACGTCTTTTACGAACTCAGCTTTTTGACCAAGAGCAATTAGGTTAGGACAGATTTCTTTTTCAACACCTACTGTCAGCTTTGGAGTAGTTGGCAAATAGATTGGTTTGGAACCGTTGATTTTCTTGAGCAAGAATGCACGAAGATTCTCCATCTTTACATCCAGCAATTCCAAGCGCAAGTCTCTGAACACAGATGTTTCAGTCTGTTTAACATAGCGATCAATTGACTCGATAATGCCGTTGTAATCTCGGACGCTCTTGTCAGTCTTCTTGACAATATCACGCTCTTTGACTTCGGACGGAACCCAACCAAGTGAAATCAAATAACCCTTAACTACATCGATATCTTCAATGCATGCATCCTCTTCTGTCTTCAAAGGCTCTTGGGTAGTAATAGGAAATTCCTTACCTTCAAAAGTAATGGTGTTGAAGTCCTCTGACAGTACAGCACCAGTCTTTTCACAGAATTTCAAAAGGTTAGCTGAAACTTCACCGTTCTTCTTGAAACGGATTTTAGGCAGTTCATAGAAGCCAGCTGTAGCTTGTGTCATGCGCTTCTTTGGTAGCAATGGATCGACAGCCTTAGCGATGCTTTCCATCATGGTATTTAGCTCTTGCAGATTCTTATGTGCAAGGTTTAAATCAAAGTCGAAACCAAACAGTTCTTGACGCAAAGTAAGATCGGTAAGCTTAATCTCCATGCTGTATGCACGAGTCCAATTATGTTTGCCTTGTTCTTTGATTAGCTCGTCAAGAATAGAAGCATTGACGCTAGTATCTTGGATACAGTAGTCCAGCATTTCCTGAGAGAAACGATCCCACTCTTCAAAATGCGTCTTATTGTTGCCGAGTCGTTTACCCCATGCATCTAGGCTATGTCCGCCAAGACGATCAGCATTGAGCAATTTTGACCATAATAGCGTATCTGTGATGGTAACAGGCTTACCAAACAAGGTAGACGGTTGATTGGGATAGCCAATACGGTAATCCAGTACCCCATACAGCATAAGGACTGGCAAGTCAAAAGAGATGATGTTATGACCGATCAACTCAGTGCAATCACTAAGGATACGGCTTAGATTCTTGTGCGTAATTTCTTCTTTTACAAGATGCACGACAGCTTTGGTATCAAGATTACGCACGACTACACACCAGACTTTGTAATCTGGTTTCAACTTGTAGGGCATTGCAGAGTAGTCCAGACCGTTCTGCAAAAGATTTGTTGATTCAATGTCAATGATGTACCGCATGTCTTCCTTCCAAATAAATAAGCCCCAAGTCTATCACAACTTGAGGCTTACGTCAACTATCAATGATTGTTTAACCAGTCTTCTAAGCTAAATAAAGTATGTGTAGCATTATCGTAGTAGATAAAGCCAGCTGGACCTGTTAGACCGCATACTCGATTCTTAGTAACTGTAATTTCTGTACTATTTCGTGTTAGCTCACTCTCTGCCATCTTGTCTCGTTTGAGCAAAATGTTAGCTGAAGCTGACTTGATAATAGTACTAGAACCCATAATGTTCTGTTCACTATCTGCACCGCTTTGACCTGCTGGAGTCTTTCGCATGTGGTTGATAAAGATGAACGTCACACCGTGGCTCTTAATAAAGCCTTTGGCCCACTTCATGAACTCTGCTTGCTCTTCATTACTCAGACCGTCTAGAATGTCCTGCAAGGGGTCTAAAACGATCACCTTAGCACCACACGCAGCAACTAGCTCTTCTACTGTGTCTTGAATCTCTTCGATAGTACCATCACGGTTATCTAGGAGATAGAAACGAGAATCACCATCTTCTGTAGTCATCAAGTTCTTTGCTTGATCACGAACCTTATCAGAATTCAAATACTCAAGCTTTTGACCTGTATCTTCGATCAGAGCTAACTTCTTGGACAAATGCCGAGATAGTAAAACTTCGCCGTACTGACCAGCATCAAGTTCCATCGAGACAATGCCGACTGTATGAGGTGAATTGAAAATCCAGTAATAGATTAGCTCATTCACCAGTGTTGTTTTACCGATACCAGTATCAGCTGCAATATTCACGATATGACCAAGCGGCATACCACCAACAAACAACTCATTAAGCTTTTGCATGAAAGGTGGGAATGGAATCTTGGCTACTGCAGTTTGACCTAGAATACGATCATACAGATTACTTGAAGGTAGAACACCTACAGGAACTTGTTTCTTCGCATTGTAGAAATCACTCAGGAAAGCTTTGGATTCGCCTTTTTGCAGGTACTCATTGGCATCTTTAAAGCGCATTGGCATGATCTTGACCTTACCCTTAGGCAGTACCTTAATCAAGGCTTCAGTAGCTGTTTGACCAGCTTTATCGTTGTCATACGAAATGATGATCCAATCGAACGAGTCAAAGAACTTAAACTGAGCTGCTACTTGCTTATGTGAGTTGGCTCCAGTCGTAGGACTAACTACGGCTGTCTCGATTTCACCGCCTTTGCTTTTGTTGTATTCATCCAGCATCTGATACGCAGATAGAGCATCAACTTCACCTTCTGTGATTACAACGTACTTACCACCACGATTAAACTTGAACTGCATGAACAATTCACAGTCAGCACCAGTACGACCCTTAGAATAGAAATCCTTAGGTACTTCACGCACTTTATAACCGACAAGCTCACCGTCTTGAGTACAAGGATAGTATTGCTCAATAACTTCTCTAGTCTCAGCTGAGAATGCATGTCGCACTCCAAACCGAGAGTAGATGTGGTCTTCGATGCCACGAAAGCCATTACCCTTATTGGAAGTCTCTGCTTTTAATGCAGCATTTTCCTCTGGTGTCATAGCTGGCTTTGTATTCGTTTTCACTTCCATATCTTCTATTTCCTTCGGTTTAGTTTTTGTCTTCTTACCAGTATTTAAACGAGCTTTGAGTTCTGCTTTAGCATCTTCACTAAGGACAGTCTTTTCGCAAGAGAAACAATGAGTATTTCCATTACTATAGACTGCCTTAGCATCTGAGCTACCGCATTTTTCGCAAGCTTCGTGTCTTACGAAACGATCCAAAATTAATCTCCTGTCTTAATCAACCATTTGTTACTAATTGACTTAAAACTGCGATCATGCACCGTATTGCTCTTAAACACAACACCTTCTCGTTCACTGCCATTTAGCATTGACTTACCCTCTGCAAATTCAATAATGCTTTGGATAGTCTGCTCTTTAATATCAGTGGCTTCAACCAAGATAGGTACGTGCTTTAGACCAAGACGCTCACATGCAGCTTTAAGCTGTACAGGCAAGATATATTGCCCTGTGTGCGTATTGTACATGTCATAGACGTAGAAGTCAAGCTGTGTTTTGTACTGGTTGCCTTGGATGCCTTCACCGATCATTTCACCTTGAATTGCCATACCCTTCATAAAGTTGCGCCGCATGATATCTTCAATTTGGAACTTACGGGCTACTTTCCAGAATGAATTTGCTTCGTCTTCTTTCAGATCAAGATTACGAGAACATACGTGAAATACGTCTTCATCGTCTAGGTAGAACGTAGCAGAAGAACCATCAAGTTTTTCAGTAATAGACCAGCTATCTTCTTGGTATTTCTCAAAAGATCGAGTAAGGTTTTGGATACGCTCTTGATCAGTCTTTGGTACGAGAGGTGGGAAATTACCTCGTGCCATACCAGCGAGTTGAGCATTCATTGGTCGCTCCCACTTTAGGATACCAAGCTCTGTAGTTACATCAGCACCAACTGAATCTTCACTGATAGCAAAAATTTCTTCTGGTTTACCTAATACAGACAAAGGCAACAACAAACCCTGTGAGAGTTGACCACGTAGTTTTACTGTACGCAAGCGTTCGCCTTTTACACCTTCAAATTCACGAGGCTCTTTACCTTTGGATAGGAATGGGGCAAGTTCTGTAGGAATCCAGCTATCGATTTCAAAATAAACAGCAAGTTGATCTACAGCAAATTCACCCTTCTTCACTACAACTTTCCAACCATCGACTACAGCTACTTCAATAGCGTCTGCACCTTCGATGGGTTCAATACCGGCAATCTTACGAATTGTTGCGAGTTTACGTTCTGTCATTTGTTCTTTCCTTTCGATTTGAAATGCTTGACTGTGAAATATGAGATAGTCTTCATAGACAAACGAGATGATAACATACCTAATGATAAAACAGTCACTAGACCATCAAAAATTTCAGACAATCCAAAAACTACGAATTGCCACTTTGGGATAGGACTTTGTGTTTTATTGATCATAGATCATCCTTATGCCGAATACCAACCAGCACCGGAAATCTCGGGACATTATAACCGTTTCCAACGTCAAAATACTTAACTTTTGCAAGTTGACCCATCAAAGTTTCCCTGCGTTCCCATAAGTCTTCACGGATAGCATCAGTCATACCACTACCACAACTGAATGTATCGCCTTTAGAGGTGCATAGAATCAACGATCCCATTGTGTCTAGGGCTACCATACCTTCCTTAGCTGTAGAGCGTTCTGTACGTCCTAATTCATTGGTCTTTGCAGCATTAGTGTTGGTGTACTTAGGCTCCCAACCAATGATTTCAAATTCATTGTCAACAAAGCGTTTGACTTTCTGCAATTCAGGGTTCTTAGTACCAGATCGTCCGCATTTGTATTTAGCATCTGTATCTCGCAGCATAACACCTTCAGCACCTTGTGCCAGCATTTTAGCTTCAAATGCATCAATATCCGAATCTTCCCATACAGGAAAATGCTCTAGCAATTTGACACGCTTAGGTAAACAACTATGATTCACCAAACGTGCATAACGCTCAAGCCAATTAGCTGTAGGATGCCAGCGATCAAATACCCAAAAAGTAAAGTCAGGTTCACCTTCAATACGCATTACTCCAGAAGTACTTTGGTTAAATACATCAGGTGCATTCTTATCACCTACGATAAGTTCACCATCCATACCTTCCATAGCTTCAGCATGATGTTGCACATAAGCTTGAATGCTCAGGTTAGGGATGCGCTTGAGGCTACGGCTGTAAGCTACACCACCGAAGACGATGCAGCGAATACCGTCAAGCTTTTCAGACATATAACGATTAGCCGGTTGTGTCTTGACTTTTGTTTGCTCGATAGCGAGTTGTGGTTTGAAACCTTCTGGAATTGTCATCAGTGTTCTCCTACTTTAAAAATACGATAGCGTTTGTTGCCAATCTTCAAGTATACACCAGCATAGTAGAAAATCTTAGGAGATTGCCAAATTAATTTTGGAAATGTCATTTCTTTGCCTTACTTTTCAACGATTCAAGTTCTTCTGCAAGTTTAAGTTCAATCAGTTCAACTGTTTGTTTACCAATATTACTTTCTACAATTTGTTGACCAGTGTAAGCACCAGCCATCATCCACATTGTACGCTCTGAAGGTAACAGTGAATTTGTTAATCCTGCAAGTAAGATAAGAACAAGGGGCCAAACACGAATACCCTTCATTGTAGGATATGTATTACCATGCCAAATAACATAACCAATATAACAAGCTAGTGTAATGCAGAATATAAAAGCAAGTAGATTTGAAATACTAGCAATGACACCAGCAAGATAAATAATTAATACTAAACTCATGTTGCACTCCAAAAAGTATATGTTTGCTCAAAGATATCAGGCTTACAAGGATAAAACTCACCTTGAACACCTTTGATGATCCAGTCATTAGGTTTTGCTGTAATCAAACCTTCCAGTGTATAGATGGTCCATGAGATAGGATGTCTATCTTTAAGGTCCATTGTGTAGGTGAAACAGTTAGTCTTCAATTCTGGAAATAGTTTAGAGATAGCTTCTGCACTTTCAACAGTACCGTCCCACTGAAAAGTTTCAATTACTACTGGTTTCTTTACGAATTTCATTCTCTACTCCATTTTAAAGGTTATTTATAATCTGCATGTAGGTGTTGATACAATCCGAACACCTTGACGATTATCTGATTCTGCTATATCTTTAGTTACTCTTAAGCATTCGTAATAAGCTTGTCTATTTAATTCATTTTGATTAATATGATAAGCCATTACTAAACCTACTATCGAAGTAATGAATATAAAAATATTAATTAATAGTTTATGATTTATCATTGGTGCGCTACCTGCAAAATCATATTAATACCTTGAATGATCATTTGTTGCTCCACTGGATTCAACTCGTTCCAAGTGCGTTTGCTACCGAATTGTGCAGCTACTTTTGTCCAAAATTTTTCAACGTCCGACATTCTTCTCTCCTTCTGCTTTACCTGCATTATATGCATCTTCTAGGATATCACACAGAGCATCAAACTTATTTGAATCATTGCTAGAGAAATGATACAGCAAAGTAGTACCTAAAGGAACAGGCTCTCCTTGCAAAGTATAAGTTTTGCATTTTGTTTTAAAAAACCAATTTTCAAATGTCATTTTGTTCCTTTAAGTTACCAAATTCGTTGTAATACCCTTTAGCTTCATGACAAGCTAATAGAATGCTTTGCAAGCGGTTAGCTAAATGCAGATCACGATCCGACATATGATAACCACCATTGATCAATATAGATTTGACTGCCGCAATACGGCTCACTGCATCTGCAAAATTATCTGGTTGTTTCATAAACCTTCCTTTCGATAAGCAAGTTCTTTGATCAGCAATCCCTCTACGTAAGAGCCTCTGAGTTGCGTCTGAGTATCAAGTATAGCATGAATATGATCAGTATCCATAGCATCCAATGTTAAATAAACACCATGAGGTACATGTTCTTGATTTTTACCATAAGACTTCCATACGAAATTCTTACGTACAGTTTCAAAAGGATCACTTAGGTATACATCCATAAACGTTGCAGGTGTTGTATTAAAGCTACGGCGAATGTAATCAGTACCGCCATCTACGATGTATACTTCACCAGATACTGTATCTTTATGTTCTTTGTAATCATGTCGATGGTAACTACGCAAGTAAGTACCGTCAGGGGTCATGATTGCATTGCAAATTATTTGATCAGAATTCATAGTAATCCTCATCATCGTCAGACCATACCTCAACCAACGTAGGACCATCGCCAGTTGGATCGAACATTTGTTCAGCTTCGACAATTGCTGCACTTTCATCGGCAGCTTCGACTTCAATAGTCTCTTCATATTTCAATGTAACAAAATATTTCATCAATTAACCTTTCAAGTTAAAAGCTGCAGTCAGTACTACACGAGCATCCTCAATGAGTTCTTCACTGTAGAACTTCCATTGATCACTCTGATCTATATTGCAAGTTTCAGCTACACGATTACCTAAAGCTTTAGCACCAGCAACAATCTGCTCTTGTGTAGGTTGACTACCTACCAGTGCTTCCAACCGATCATTACGTGCTCGTAACAGACGGTTCTCTTGCTCTAGTTCGTCAATTGTATCAAGTCCTGAGCAGTGACCAGCTTCATAACCTTCATTGTAACCAATTGAATATTCTTCACTCATAGTTTCTCCATCTTAATGTTCTTGAGAGTTGGACTCTTACGCATTTGCATCAGATGCCAGCTTGCACTTTTATCATCACAAGCATAAGTACGATTTGAGATTGTACCATCACTTTTGATTTCTTGCCAAGTTAGACGAATATTTTTAACATCTGTTTTCTTAATCTTCATAGTGCCTGTTCTCCGGTTTAGCTGCAGTGAATCGCTTATGAATCATGTTCCAAGCTTCGTAGTTGACCTGCATTGTAGCAGATAAATCACGCAAAGCTAGGTTCTTTATTTTAATTACTTCATTGCTTTGGTTCCATGCAAATTCCCAATTCGTACTGACCCTTGCACTTTCAACTGCTTGTTCATGCGTGTACTCAGGAATTCTTCGCAGTTTAAGCAAAGAGAACTCTGTCTGTTTGATGTAGTACTGGTAGAGGTTTTTTCTAGTTAGTTCCTTAGCTTTATCTAAAGAATCTAGAAACTCTTCACAAAGTTGAAATACAACTCGTGCTGGAACTTCCGTTGTTACTTCTGGTGTACTCATGATCCCATCTGCTCCTGTGATACTGGTTTGTAAATTGTGTTCATAGTCTCAATTGTACCATCAAAATACTTGTGCAACACAATAGAAGTGCGAACATCATAGCACCGGCCTAGTCTTGGATGGTCTAGTACTAGAGGTAAACCTGCTACAGGTTGTGTAGGGTTGTCATTCCAGTTCCAGAAATAAGCTGTACCTACGTAATGCACAACAGGCTTCTGCGGTACTTTAGGAATGCAACCATTTCGCATGCAGTGAGCCACTGTTTCGCATTCATTACAAATTACTGTATTCATTTCATTTCTCCTTTTAGTGTAAAAACTTGCATTAAACTTCAGTTATAACGTTAGTTAATACGTAAGTTATATTCTGAAGTTAGATTCTGAAGTTGAGTTCCTTGTCGAGTTCCCTGCCGATCCCTCCGTCCCTCGTCCCGTTTTGGATTGTACTCCTAAAAAATTTCTTGTCAACCCCTTGTTTTGAAAAATTTTCTGTGCTATGATCGAGGCTCCACAACTTTGAAAGGAACTGAAATGATCTTGAAACCTGAATTCGCTAACATGGTTGACCGCATGGGTCTTGAAGACGGTGAACTAAGTCTAGCTGAGATTGTATGGGAGAAAGCTGAACGAGCCATGCAAGGGAAACCGACTCAAGAAGCTTTGTTACTAAAGAGCGCAACCTATGCTCCAACTAGTCCTTACGCTCTTACGCAAGATGAAATCCAATCGTTGACTACAGGGCTTGCTGCAGTGCTTCGTAACGATGAAGAAGTACTAACTATCTTGAAGCGAGACATTGACACTCTCTGGCGCTATTCTGACCCTGACAATGCAGATACAGCTACTGTATTTGATCGAATGAACGTTCTACGTAATACACAACGCAGAGTCAAGAAAGATCATGCTAAACTTGCACGTATCCAACACAAACTGAAGAAACAAAAGAGCAAATGACCCGTAAACGTTATGAAATTGTTGCAACCTGCTTTGATCGTAAAGGTAAGGTGCTAGGCACTGGAGTGAACGACTACACCCGCAGTCATCCTCTTGCAAAGCACTTTGCTGTTAAAGCTGGCGAATCTGAACAGAAAGATAAACTGCATGCTGAACTTGCTGCAGTCCTAGCATCAGGTCGTAAGAATATTCATAGTATTCTTGTGCAACGGTTTCATAACGATGGTACAATGGCAGTAGCAGCACCATGCCCTACTTGCCAAGCCATGCTTAAAGGCTTTGGTGTTAAACTTGTTCGATATACTCATCCAGAAGGAATTAAGGAGTACGAAATTGGCTGATCAAAAACAACTCGATGAAACTTACATGGGTACGGCAATGCTTCACGCAAGGCTATCCAAAGCCATTAGAGCGCAGGTAGGAGCCGTTTTAGTTACTAGCCAAGGGGTTACACTCACTGGCTTCAATGGAACTCCTACAGGTCTTTCTAATGTATGCGAATATGATTATCAAATGTTGAAGGACGAACATCCTACGTTGGTCACAAAACCAGAAGTAATTCACGCCGAACTCAACTGCATCTTAAAAGCTGCTCGTGAAGGTGTCAGCTGTATTGATGCTACAATGTACGTAACTCTTTCACCTTGCGTACCTTGCGCTGCTATGATGATTCAAGCTGGCGTGAAACGCTTGGTGTACAAAGAGATGTATCGTGATCAAGGTGGAATTAATCTACTCAGAGATGCAGCTATTGATGTAGAATGTTATAACTCAACTCAATTTTAAAGGAATACGTATGAAAACATATAACGCAGCAGTAGTTGTAGAAGCAGAAGTAACTATTTGTATTAATCCCGATGTAGATACTGAGGAATTGATCAAAGAATTTAGCGAATGCATCTTCGGTGTAGAAACTATTGAAGAACTTATTGAATTCGCATCTGCTTGTATTGCCAAAGGCGAACCGTCCTTTATCGAAGGAATTGGTCGAGTAGAGTATGATTACGGTCAACCTTGGACAGAAGATATTGTAATGCATTATACTATCTGTACTAGTGTATCTACAGAGATTGTAGACTAATGCTGCGCTGGTCTGGTACAATCTTCTACATGATCGGTATGCTGCTAACTGCAATAAATATTTTTCCATTGAATCTAATATTTGGTGCAATCGGTGGTATACTCTGGTGCATCGTAGGCTTTAACTACAAAGATAAAGCTTTGATTTTAGTGGAAGCTGCTTCTGCAGCTATCTATATCTTTGGTTTAATTATGTGGAGTTTAAGATGAAAGTCTACCTAGGTTACGAATGTTATTATGACTACTGTGAGGTATGGAAGTCTGTAGTTAAAGTATTTGATGATGAAGTCAAGGCTCTTATCTGGAAAGAAGAAGGTAAAGATACTGAAACTGAGTGGCGTTCATATGAAGAAATGGAAGTAGAATGAAACAGGTTGTCTACAAGGGACTGGTCCTTATGAAAGGCTCTACTGCTCTTGAGCTATGGGAAGCTTGGCAGAAAGAAACCAAGGATCGTCCAGCTGCTCAAAAGAAACTAGACTTGCACATGAAAGATATTTTCACTCGTCATAAAGAACTATTGGAGAAATACTGATGAACAATAATATTCCAGCATTTCCAACTACAAGTAGGAATGGTAACTTCGGTGAAGGTATGACCCTTCGTGATCATTTCGCAGGTTTAGCTATGCAAGCTTGTATAGCACGAGGGGATGATTCAAATCGCTTAGGTATTGCTGAATGGGCATATCGTATGGCAGATGCAATGTTAACTGAAAGGCTTATGAAATGAAACCAACCCTCTATCTAATCCGAGGTGTCCCCGGCTCTGGCAAATCAACGTTTGCTGAACTGATGAACATGCAAGCAATGACGTTGATTAATCTTGAAGCTGATGATTATTTCAAGACTTATAATAAAGATACAAACTCTTTCGATTATAATTTTGATCCTACTAAGCTACAAGCTGCTCATAAATACTGTCAGACTGCAGCTAAAGTCTTCCTAAAAGATGGCTTTAATGTCTCAGTGTCGAATACCAGCGTAACTGATTGGGAAGTACAGACGTACAAGGATATTGCTGATGAATGCGGGGCTAAATTTGTAAGTTTAATCGTAGAGAATTACCACGATGGTAAGAATGTACACGGTTGTCCTGATGAAAAAGTCGAACAAATGCGGCGCAAGTTTAGTGTCAAACTTTAAAGGAATAAAATGCTTGAATTACTTATTTACATGTCAGGTGTTATCATTATGATGATAGCATTTGCCATTCGAACACAGAATGCTGATATTGGTCCTGCAATTATTCTTTCTATAGTTTGGCCCTTGTCTATTTTATTGATGCTGATCATTAAATGTTTTTGGGCTGTTGGATGTAACTTTGATATTGTAGGCGGAGATAAGTGGTTTGGTTATCGTAAACCATCTAATCCTAGAGTTACCGGCTTTGCTATTACTGTGTTAAAATTAGAATTTCAATTTTGGAATAAAAAATTAAAGGACTGACATGATGCTGACTTACGAACAACAAATGAACCTAGTTAACCGTGGTCTTGCTACTCTTAAAAATGATGGCAAGTACACTACTTTTAAGTACGCTCGTAAGGCAATGTACGATTACCTCTGGTATAAAGTACCCGAGTTGATGAACTGCCGTGGGCACGTATATTGCAATACTACTCATGAACTCGTGCAAGCGGCTCCAAAGAAGAGTTTCAATTACCTTGAAAAAGACTACTGGAAAAATATGCCTTTGGATACACCAGTTGTGATGTACAAGAAAATCAATGGTTTCATGGCTTGTGTTACTTTGCATAATGATGAAATTATTGTATCCACTACTGGTACAACTACAAGTGAGTATGCAAAATGGGCTAAAGAGTTAATTCTTCAGGATTGGCACGTGTACGATATGGTGATTTATCCTGATGTTACTACTCTATTTGAAGTGGTTGTACCTCAAGACCCTCATATTGTCAAAGAACGTCTAGGTTTGCATCTACTCGGTGTACGTGAGAAAGATACTGGTAATTTTCATCCTATGGGTGAAGCTACACGTTGTACATTGGAGCAAGCATTAGAAATCGCAAAGCATGATCGTGGTGAAGGATTCATGATGTACCCTTATCTAAACAATGGAGAGGACGAAGGAAGCTATGATTACGACAACTGCTGCAAAATCAAAAGTGATTACTACGTAGGTAAGAAGAAGTTGATGCGTATGACAGCAAAATTTGTTGAAGTAATGTACAATAATCCTGCTGCTATTGCTATGCAACTGCCTGAAATGTGGTATGATGCACCTGCATACATCGTGCGTAAGATCAGTAAAGAAGCTTGGTTAGCTTCTTCTGATCAAGAACGTAGGTTAATTCTTGAGAATTTAAAAGGAGTGTAAAATGAATGTAAAAGAACTGATTGAACAATTATCTAATCTTAATCCGAATACAATGGTTGTCCGTAGTGGTTATGAAGGTGGTCTATCCGAGGTTACTTCTGTAGATGAAATTAAAATTGATCTTCATGTGAATACAGCATGGTATTATGGTGAACATGAGCAAGCATCAACTGGTGATACAACTGCGATTTACATTAATTAAATATGCAAGGTCATAATTTCAATCGTAACCTGCATGCCAAAGGTATGTTTGTTTACTGCGGTCGTTGTGGCCTTGTTCGTCTGAATAATCGTGCAACTGAAAAGCAGGTAAATAAACCATGCATTGGTTTACGAGAACTAGAAGACGAAGAATATCTAAAACTAAAAGGACAATTGAAAGGTAAACGATGAAGATTTTTACTAGTGATCTGCACCACGAGCATCGAAGAATTGTAGAATTTACTAATCGTGGTAAAGATACAACACAAGAGAATCATAATGAATGGTTAGTTGATACATGGAATAAAAATGTAGATAAAGGTGATATATGTTATCATCTAGGTGATTTTTCTTTTGCTAAAGACTATAGCTCAATTCGATTATTTGTATCAGCATTAAACGGTACTAAGATTTTAATCAAGGGTAATCACGATAAAAGGGAGAACCTTGATCGGCTTGTAAAAGATGGTTTAATTGCTGCATGGTATGATTACAAAGAGATTAAGCTGTAGGATATTCCTACGGTGCTGTTTCACTTTCCAATCTCAAGTTGGCATCGCCAAGGATATGGTGCATTGCATCTACACGGTCATTGTCATGGAAATCATGCAGATAGTAAGGGAAAAATGCTTGACGTAGGCCTAGACTCAGCATATAATCTGTATAGTGAGCATCGCTTCTTTACCGAAGACGATATTCTAACTCTTATGCAACAAAAAGAGATTCACATCTCTGATCACCACAAGGAATATTAATGATTGAAGTAAAAATTATTGCCGATAGTTACAACACTGAAATGAGATCAAGATTGACTACATTTGAGTTGGTCTATCCTCGTTTCATTCATAGTGAACTAATGACGCATCGCATGTTTAGCCGCAATGCAGCCAGTTCTCGTGCTATTCCAATCGACAAGGTTATTGAGCTATTGCAGACGAATCCAGCTATGCCTGTGCATTGGGGTAAGAATCAAGCTGGTATGCAAGCTAATACTGAGATTGAGAATAAAGAGGGTGCTAAACTGCTGTGGTTAGCTGCACGAGACAGCGCCATTAACCACGCTATTGTCATGCGAGATATGGGACTGCATAAACAGATCGTTAACCGTGTCCTAGAGCCTTACCAGTTGATTAAAACGATTGTTACAGCCACTGAGTTCAATAACTGGTTCTGGTTGCGTGATCATGCAGATGCACAACCTGAGATTAAAGAACTTGCTCAGAAAATGCACGATGCATATATGGCAAGTTCACCTCAAGGACTATACGAAGGTGAATGGCATGTTCCGTATGTAACTACTATTCGAAACCGAAGTTTTGATTATCCGTTTGTCTATTTAGATGAAAACGATAAGTACATCACTGCAGAAGAGGCACGTATGATTAGTGCAAGTTGCTGCGCTCAGGTAAGCTATCGTAAGAACGATGGTAGCCTAGAGAAAGCATCTGTAGTATTTGATCGCCTGATTAATTCAGTACCTGTGCATGCTAGTCCTGTTGAGCATATTGCTACACCGATTGTAGACAGTGATGAATTCAAAATCGAAGGTATCACTCACCTAGATAAGAATGGTCAGCTATGGTCTGGTAATCTACGTGGTTGGGTACAATTTAGACAATTGATTCCTAATAATGTAAAGGAAGGCTAATGGAAACTGCAGTCAAAAGAACCAGTCATAAACAACTGATCAGATTGATTGCAGAATCCTCTAGGTATCATATGTATGAGATAGAGGATATCCTAAATCACATGATTGGTCATGTACAGGTCATCTTAGGCCGTGGAGAGACTGTAAAAATCGATGGTATCGGTACATTGAAGCCTACAAAATATTTGTTGAGTACACAGGATGGTTTTTCTGGTAATCCTACAAAAATGCTGTACAATGCAGTCAAGATCACAGTAAAGATCGATCCTGAAATGAAACGTAACCTAGAAGGAATCAGACATGCAACAACAGACACCTCCAAAATGGCCCTTTCCTACAATGAATAACCAGCGCACACCTGAGAGCCAACAGTTGCTAGATCAGAAAGTGCATACCACGACAAAACCTGACGTATCAGATGTACCGGAGGCTTTATTTTGAAGAAACAGAAAAAAGATAGACAAGTAGAAGTTTTTGATGTACAATCAATTTTTTCAGAAGGTAGTTGTGAATTTGTATCTCTTCAAGATGAACGAGAAGCTATAGCAGATTTGCGATACTGGCAAGAAAAAGAGTTTAATTTTAACCACAATGAAAGAGAGTAATATGACTGAACAAGAATTTCGACAAGAACTAGATGCTATTGTCACCAAAGGTTTAAATAACCTCGATGTTGGTTTCGTTTATGGTCAACTGTCAACTACCAAACAATTCGTTGAGGTTGTCTATGATCTGAACGTAGCAAATCATATCCAGCAAATGCAAGCTAAACAAGCTCAGGATGTGGCTGTCAAATGACGCTTGAAGAATTCGAAATAGCTATTCAGCAATTATTTGCTAAGGCTAACGAAGAAGAGCTACCAATCGACTATATCTATGATATACTACACCGCCAAGCACTGATTGCAGAAACAATCTTAAAACTTGGTATTGAAATGGCTTACAAAGAAAGGTTCAAATAATGCGTTATACTGTCAAATGGAACAATGGTTACTGGAAAGTTTTCGACACTGTGCAATACACTGATGTGCAATTGTGCAGCTTGCAAACAGAAGCTAATGCTGTTGCGTTGCGTCTAAACAACCGCTAATCCCTTCGGCTGATACCTTCGGGTATTGGCCGATTTTTCTTTTAAGGAGTAAATATGGTAGAAGATTTGGAAATGGTCATTGTTCGTAACAAAGTATACAAAACATTGTTCGATATCGTAGAAATTGATTTCGATGGAGACATTGTTAACTACATCACTCGTGGTGCAACTTTCGAGCAAGCTCAAGATATTTTAGAAAAACTTGGCGAACTCTGAAAAACCTGCTATAATTCAGTCATCCCAACAACTTACCAAGGAAAATCATGCAAAGTTCTTACATCCAAAACACCAAAGGCAAGAAAAAACGCTTTGATGACGGTGGATACGAAGAGACTCCAGTACGTAGTGACAAGAAGAAGAAAAAAGACTTCTCGCAACAACGCAAGACTAAACGAGGTGAAGAATGAAAGAACAGACATGCCTGATGTGCGATAAACCAGCTGACTGGATTCGCAGTACTCAATTTGCAGGTAATCATCCTTTCTGCGATGAACATGCAAGACAAGAGCAAGGTTTTGGAGATAGTGACTCTTATGAGTACTGGTACAAAGTCAAGGAGACTAAGGATGACAATGCAGGGTAAAGAACTACTGAAGCATCTTGTGTACTACCTTATCTTTCTATTGGCAACAAGTCTTGTCGTTATCGAATACCAAAACTACTCTGCAAATAAACAGGCAGAGACAGCTGAAAAGATTCGAATCGAGAGAATCAAACAGAAAGAAAAAGATTGCATTAAAGCTGCACTATGGCATGAGGCTCGTGGTGAAGGAGAGCATGGAATTGTAGCTGTTGCTTCTGTAATTGAGAACAGGGTCAACCATCCATCGTATCCAAGCACGTACTGTGGTGTTATTAACCAACACAAACAGTTCAGCTATACGCTTGAAGACAAACCCACTGGAATGCGTCTAGAAGCCTCTATAAAGGACTCTGAGCGTCCTATGTATACCAAGGTAGCTCTGACAGCTGAAAGCATGGTAGAAGGTCAATTTGAACCTGTGCTACCTAAATCTGTAGTTTGGTATACTACCAAGAAAATTTCAAATTATTGGACGAAAACCAAGAAAGTTTATGCTACAATTGGCAATCATCGTTTTTACAAAGAAAAGGAACTGAAATGAATAAACCACACAAACATGCAGAAGTAATCAAAGCTTGGGCTGACGGTGCTGAGATTGAGTTTCGTCATGAAGAACATCATGCATGGAAAACAGCAGATTCCCCTACATGGAGCCGATACATTGAATATCGCATCAAACCACAACCAGTAATTAAAAAGATGTACATGCACTACGATTCTATCGAACGCTATGTTAAAGATGTCAAGTACGATGGCGCTAATGTACCTCAACAAATGTGGGCTGATGATCAAATGGTGGGTGATCATCTTGAATTTACATTCACTGACGGTAAGCTTACATCTGTTGAGATTGTAAAATAACCTTTATTTCCCTGTGGGTATATCCTACAGGGATTTTTTGTTGTACAATCAAGGCTTCAACACTAGGAGAACACAATGAAGACTTACAAATTCTATGCAGACCCTGCACACGGTTGGCTTGCTGTTAAAATTCAAGAGTTGCTTGAGTTGAATATCCTTAATAAGATCACTCCGTACAGCTACGTTCGTGGTGGTACAGTGTATCTAGAAGAAGATTGTGATGCAGCTGTGTTCTTTAAAGCTTACCGTGATAAGCACGGTGTTGATCCAAAGCACACTTACAATCATACAGATAATCGTAGTCCTATCCGCAGTTATGATCGCTATAACCTTGCACAAATGATTGCATATGTTAACAAAAATTTTAAGAGGAATCAATAATGTCTGCTAATATGACTCTGATTGATCTTGCCAATCTGTTAAATTTCATACACATGTATCATTCTCCATTTGCTACACGTTCAGGACGTAGGGCTGTAAAGTACGTAGACCCGCATATTGACATGCGTACAGGAGAATGCTTCAGTATTACCTTTCGTACTTACGGTGGTGAATTCAACTTTAATACAACAAACGAAAACAGAAATAATCCAAAAAGTCTGTTCAAACGTTGCATGGAATGGTTGGATTCTGATATAATCAAGGCTTCAACCACTGGAGAGACTGATGCTGACAATGCGTGATGAAAATATTGGTGAATTCCAAGAGTGTGAGTACAATAACTACTTCACTTATCGTTATACCAGTAATACTTGGGCTATGCTTCAAGGTCTTCCACACGAAGTTGATGTAGGTGATGGTGTGCGTTTTGCTCGTGTTCTGAAAACTGTAGTTTATGTTTGCACTGATGAAGATGCAGAAGGTAAAGCTGTGATTGATAAGTGGCAAATCAAGAAACACAATATTTATACAAAGGATTAATATGTATGTAGCTCTGTTTGGTTGGATTTTGGCATGTGTCGTTGCTGCACCTTGGTGGGTGTTTGTGATCGGTGCATTGTGTTTAATGATTGACAATGAGGGTTTTAAATGAAAAAAGATTTAAACGTCAGTTCATATTACGTAAGTCTATATGATCTACTGGACGGAAATACACCAGAACAAGTGAAGATTGCACTGGATTCTATGCTTAATGATTACATAGTATATATCCGAGAAGGATGCAAACTCACTTTTGATGTAAGTCGAGGATTCGATGATGAAACAGAAGTGAACCTACTTATCACTCGAAAAGAGACAGACGAAGAGTATGCAAATCGCTTAGACGAAGAGAAAACTATAAAAGACAAAGCAAAAGCTTTACGCCTTAAAGAATATTTACGACTAAAAGCTGAGTTTGAAGGAGAAACTAATGGCAAATGAAGCAGGTAAAGGCTCACGGCCTCGTCCTTATAGTATTCCACAAGAGGAATACACCAGTCGTTTAGATGCTATCTTTAAAAAGCAACATCAAGAGAACACTGCAGAACCATCTTGTCCAGTTTGTTCTGGTACAATGCATACTACTTCGACTTGGAAGTTTTTCTATTGTAATGTCGAAAATTGCAATGGAATTCTTCGCAAAAGTTGATAAATTTGTAGGGTTATTTGTTAGGCCTCAAAAGTTGTGCTACAATTGAGGCTTCAACACTAGGAGTTCTTATGAAAAAGATTCAAGCTGTCTACCGTGGTGCAACTTCCGAAACTGGTAATGAAACTCGGGATTGCACTGTTCGTGCTCTGGCAAATGCAACAGAGATGCCTTACGAGAAAGCTCATGCTCTCTTGAAAAAGCACGGTCGTAAAGATCGCAAGGGTGCGTACTTTCCTACAATGAAAGCTGCCTATGAAGAAGCTGGCTTTACTTTGTATGGGGTGTATGGCACGACTTGTGCTGCTCGTTATACTGCACGTATTACTAAGCGAGAAGCAGAGACTGGTACTACGCTGGCTAAACTGCTGCCTAAGCTTGGCTTTGGTGAGTACATCGTCAATACCACTGGTCATGCTGTTGCTGTTGTCAATGGCAAGATCATCGATACGTTCGACAATCCAGCTGGTAAACGAGTCATCGCTGTTTTCAAAAAAGTTGACAGCGATTTCGGTATCTGATCAAAAACTGTGCTACAATCTAATCTTCAACAAACGTAAAGGAAATCACAATGTCTAGCTCTAAAGTTTTCGCCTCTTTGATCGAACAATCCAACGGTAAGATGGTTACTGTATCTTTCATCAAGAAGGATGGTTCATTGCGTGTTTTGAATGGCCGTCTTGGTGTCAAAAAGTATCTCAAGGGTGGTAAGATCAATACCAATACTGATGAATACATCAACATCTACGATGTAAAAAACCAAGGTTATCGCAGTATCAACCGTAATACTATTGTGGCTTTGCGTATGCAAGGTATCGAAGCTGTTGCCATCTAATAAAGGAATAATCATGTCTCAAAAGCCACCTTATGCTCGTCCATTGACGATTGATGAACGCATTGACCTGCGTAAGCAATTGCTGATCTGTGCAGAAAATTACTTCAATAATACAGGCACAGTAACTACCTGCGGTATTTGTCATGCTCTTGCAACTCAAACAAAAGAAGATAAATATTATGAAATGATGGAGTATCTATTGTCTGAGTTGTTTAGCTCATATACTACACTGCTTGGTGACTATACAGATACACTAGCAGAATGGGAAGGTCGAGCCTATATGTGTTTGTTCCTTGCAGAGTATTTGCAGGATACAATCGAAGGCAGAACTTACGAAGTAATTGCTGCTAAAAAGCCTTGGTACAAATTCTGGTAATTGAAAGGAAAATCATGAAAAGCTCTAAAATTCTTGAAAGCGCAAAAGCTCAACTGCCTGATTCATTTGAATTTAAGCACGATAATCGTGTATCACCATATATTTGTGATCATATTATGGAAGTTGGTTATGACCATAATCAAGTCGGAAAAGCCCGAAGGATTAAGAGCAAAATTAGTGAATTGATTAATTACGAGTTCTCTCTTGCAGATTGGGTTATTTCTCAAGGTCATGCTACATCTGAGGAAATCTACGGTAATCCTAAGAAAATGCAACAGACTCGTAAGGATTTCATTGACGATTTGATCAAGTTTTACAAGCAACAAGGGGATTAATATGAAAACACCTACTATCGCTGAAATCCTGCATTATGCAGCTGACAAGAAACTTGCTTCAAAGCGTTCAGAGTACTGGCTGCACTCTACTGTTGATAAAGAAAAATATTCTTGCTGTGCAATGCATGAAGCTGTCAGTGATTTGTGCTATAATCTGGACTGGGATCAACGTCACGCACTGATTCAGCGAATTGNAGCAGAGAAATCATCTTGTAGCTATTGTCATGCGTAAATCTGTGCAAAAGCATAAGAACCGCAAGCGTGAGGCTAAAAATCAACATAAGGAGGATTAATCATGGGTTCAGGTGATCGATTTACATTTGGTAGTTCCAATGGCTTTGGCTTAGGTTTCTACTATACTAAGTTTCCATTCAAACATACAATCAGCATTAATCTGCTATTCTGGTATGTGAGTATTGGGATTGGTAAAGCATACGATGATGACGCATCTTAAACATACTAAAGGTGATCTGCTGGCTTTGGCTCGTGCAGGTCACTTTAACTGCATTGTACAAGGCTGTAATTGCTTTTGTACTATGGGTAGTGGCATTGCCAAGCAAATCAAGCAAGAGTATCCAGAGGCTTATGCAGTCGATTGCGAGACAGTAAAAGGTGATCGCAATAAACTTGGCACTTACTCTATAATGCTAGGCAAGCAATTCAACATCATCAATGCATATACACAGTACGATTACAACCGCAAAGGGCAAGCTGTCCAAGATCATTTTGACTATCTTGCTTTTGGTGCTGTGCTTCGAAAACTAGAGAGCAGATACGAAGGTTGTCATTTTGGCTTTCCTTACATCGGTATGGGTCTTGCAGGTGGAAATAAAGAAAGAATTTTAGCAATGCTGGAGATTTTTGCTTGCAATATGAGTTATACTAGAGGCTCTGTAACACTCGTTGAATACGAAAAGGAGAAATGAAATGAAATTTAGTACTAATCTTGAATTGGCCTATCTTGACCTGATCAATGAAGTCGCTAGTGTCAATCCAAAAGCTGCAGTCTATATGCTGACTGATATGCGTCAGCTACCTAGTTTTGAACCTTCTAATGACCTCTCAGCTGTTGTCTTTTGGGATCAGACAGAGCAAGGCACAGACTACTGGTTTAAAATCATGCAACAAATTGGTCAAACTTTTTAAGGAACTAATATGAAGAAAAT
>CAJPEX010001045.1:5674-69807 GCA_905338405.1 Notodromas monacha
GGGGGGGGGGGCGAGACGCTATCATATCACGAAAGGACTGGTGCTGGTGCGTCCGTGTGCCCTCTTGGGGTTATCGGAGGTGACAGGGTTCCCGTCGGGGGCCCGGGTATGTACGTATACAGTATGTATGCTTGTGTGTGCGTGTGTGTGTCTGTGTGTGTGGGTGTGTGCGGGTGCTGCTGGCTGCTCAAGAGCACATGTCGCGACACGTGACTCGTGTGGTGAAGCAGGCGGGCCGGTGAACTGCGACGCGCGCCGAGAATGCGATACCCGGGTTTTGGGTTCGCTCACCGAAATTCCGACAGCTTCCGCTGGCCCCCGGTACGTGCTAGTCGATCGTTGACGGGCTGCTGCTGAGCTGACGCGTGTGGGTGCTGTTGGTCCAGACGAAATATAGTGCCGAAACTTGTTACAGGTGTACTGACTCTCTGTCTCTCTCTCTCTCTCTCTCTCTCTCTCTTTCTAGATGATCGAAACTCAATAAGGGATCAAAGAAAAAATTCTTTGAAAACAGCATTTCGCTGTATAGAGAACCCTCACAGAATAGGGGAGGGTTTGACCACACGAAGAATAAAAAACGTTACACAGAGAAAAATCGTTGTAGACGACATTGACACACAGAGAGAGAGAAAGAGAGAGAAGTGCTTAGTGATAAATTGAATTCAAGTGATTCTGGTGGTGATTGGTATTATACATTGAAACTGTGTTTTCTCTGGAAATCGGGGCTATTTACAAAAATCTGCATAGTTTTTCGGACCATTCAATCAACCCTACCCGGATTTTCTTGAATTCATAGAAAAATCACAGGAAACCTACGAGCGTATCCATTCGAGTATTTAAACGTACTGCATAAATATTTGCGAGTCATTTCTAGTATGATTAGTGATGATTTGATGAATCACTATTTTACAGGTGCTGATGCATTAAAATACTTCATCATTAAAACTCCAAAGGCTACTGTGTTCATCCCTTGAATTACGTCTTGTCCAATTTAAAAAGAAAAGTTTGATTCATTTTTTAAACTCCAATTAACTGGACACTCCATGAATCTTTCACGAGTCGTGATTTAACAATGAGAGAAAACAGGAAACTTGAGTAAATATGAAACGCATAAAAATTACATGTTCTCTCAGGAGTGAATTGTGATTAGTTGAATAACTCTTTTTTACAGTTTAATGTCTATGCCATGAGGCTATCATGATTTTCCTCGAAAGTCGTTCAGGCTAGTTTCATTAAAAATAAAACTCTGCGTTTCTTTTTAGACTGTTCTATTAGTGTTTATCGATCGTGCCAGGATTTATATTTTGTCAAGGAGCTATAAAAATGAAGCTGGATCCATTCTTTTTCCGAGTTCTGAAATGTGCAAAAATCTGGGAGACTCTCTGGTGTGAAAATTGATGATGGATCATATTAGGGTCATTACTACAATTTTGCATAGTAGATATAAACCTCCGATAGTACAAAAGAAACTTATTTTTTGCCTAGCATCTTACGTCATGTCATGTCATTTAAGGACTAGTCAGACCGAAGTTATAGATTCAACAGAATTTTCATCAGCATTCTCAATTTAGATTTATTGAAGCTAAATGACGAATTTGTGCCTATATCTATTGAACATTTAGCCTCAGAATAATCGCGGATGTCCCAAATTTCCCTCAGCAACTCTGGCTGTGCGATGTATGAAAATTGTTTTTCCTGACGCAGGCAAATTGGTGTCATCGCCAACTTATGTAATTGATGCTTTGGAATTATTGCACGCCAACATCAAGCTTTGGCCCAGAAATATAATTTTACTTATCGCGTTCGTTTATCCCACGGTTGTGTTTAATCCGCCAATTGGTGATAAGAAAAAGCTTTCAATTGTCGTGCGATGCATGAAAAGTAAGTAGAGTAATGTACAGTACCTCGGTTACGTAAGTACTTGTACTGTACAGTATTCGACACCCGGAACAAAAGGCCACAACTATAGACATTGAACAGGAAATCACTGTATATGAGCGATCAAAAATAATTATTCTTAGGCGGAGATGCGGCCTAAGCAAAGAAAAAAAAACACCTGGAAATGTCCTTCCAAATTTTTCAATCAAGTGGAAAGTGACATACTTTTTTTAAGCTTAAAAAAGTATAATTCGTGAGTTTGTGAGTATAAGTAAGTCTAAATTTTTAATTTGGAAGTCAACTCCTCCCTCAAGAACTTTAACCATTTTTTTGCATCTAAAAGTCTTGAATTTTGCCGAAAATGCTTCTTCGTGAATGAGGTTATAAAAAATTATTTTCTATTGCTGATTTGAACTGCCCGAACTGTCAAATTCGCTACCATGTCTCCAAAAACTAGAAATTTTCAATTTTATAGATAATTGTTTAATCTGATTTTTATTTCGTGGGACTCAAATACTCGGGAAAAGTAAGAAATGTAACTTGCACCATCTGACTGAATCTTCGTAAGTTTAAATTTTTTTAATGCATCCTTTCGTTTGCTTCTATAATTGGTTCATTCAGTTGTCGTTTCAGATTTTTTTTTCATCTCCGAAGAGCCTTGAATGACTGCATGCATTCTTGCAATTCTAGTTGTACAATACTGTACTGCAATTTTTTCAAGAGGTTTCAAAAGCTTCAAGAGCTTCTGCCAATTTATTTTTGCAGGGCTACACGAGGACTTATTTTTTTGTCTGATCCAAAGAGCAGAATAGTAAAAGACGTTTCTCCAGTAAAAGACGTGAAGCACCCTCGTGATTTTACATAGGTTTTTTATGCGATTTTTCATGGGGGTTTTAAAAAAGGGACTGGATGAATACTGTGTTATAACGCATAGCAAACGGTTTAAAATGCGCGAAACGCTAGGAATGACAAACCATGTATTCTTCTCGCCAAAACCCCGTACTCAATGACAGAACATGTACGATTGTAGCCAAAAATTTGTTCTCAATGACCTTTCTATAGTACGTTATTTTAGGCCCAAGGTAGTTCTGAGCAACTGTGTATAGGTTCGCTTGAAACAAGTGAAACATTTTCACCGGAGTGCATAGTAAAATGTTTCTACTGAAATGGACTTTAACTTATAGTCTGAGTTTTTTTTAATGAATAATGAAAGCTGTTATATTTACACTGTATATTTGTGTTTTGCATTCATTCATTCAGTTTCTCGTTTGTCACTTGATGGTTATTCCGGGAACGTTTGTTACACTTAGAAAGCGTCTGAAAGAAACTAACTTCATTCATTCAGTTTAAGATATTGACGTTGCCTCACACTCAAAGCATCTATTTCATCATTTAAAAACTTGAGACAAAATACTGCTTCAGGTATACATTAGTTCGCTTTTTCGTTGGAGGAAGGAATAATGCATATTTAAAAATATAATGTTTAAAATAATATGTATTTCTATCCACCATTTCTGAAAATGAATGCTGAGTAGTGGCATTACGCAAAAATATTTTAAAAAGAGCAGAATAAGGATAGCCCACCCGAACATCCAAAGTATCCTTAATTATCAAGTGAGCAACATACTGTAAAATCATGACCAATTTTTTGTTCTCCCATTCGAAGAAAATTTTGAACATAAGATGAAAATATGAAGAAAAAGCTGATGCCCTTTGAAAAGGCGAAAAAAGGTGGCAGAATGTATTCTAAAATTGTATTATTTGGTTCCAAGAAGTTAAAAAATGGAAAATGCTTGCGTAAATGCCTTTTATAAATTGAAACACTGCATAAAAATTCTCTATAGATGCTGTGCAGCGAACAATATCAATGCTCAACATAAATTCTGGCCCATTGTAAACTTTTTTTTGTGTGTTCATTTTGAGGGGGAAAAAGCTGTGCAAGGAGAAAAATGTATGCATGTTTATTCAATTTCATCGGTGTGATGAACCGTATTCCCTTGAAATTATGTCTATTCTTCAAAAATAGAAAACCAACTTGAGTCTCTTGATATACCCCTTTTTGTTTCTAGTTGTTACCCGTTATTTGCTGCGAAAATTAGGAAACGTTCGCGGACTAGACTGATTCCCAGGGGTTCCTTTGCCACGGGGTGGACATTATCGAGTTACACCGGAAAGGAATTACGTCCCAAAGGGTCGGGTTCTATTCCGACACGTGACGGGACATGCCCTTCGAGTCCCACATTTCGCAGAGCATCACTGCTTCTTCCGAAGGAGTGGGGCTGTCATAAAATCTCTGCAAATTTTCTGCAAGAAATAAATGCTTGATTCTGCGTGAAAACCTTCAATAAAAAAAGTTTCAAGAGTTAATTTCAGCTTGCCTTGAAAAAAATCAAGAAGTCGGCGAAAAAATTCCTAGTAATCTGCAAGATTTTCTTTCTTGCTTGCAGTGGAGGGTTGCTCATGTGTCCTTTTTTGAAACCCAATTGTCGAAAATATGGACGAAATTTTAAAAAGCATGCAGACATAAAGGAATACTTTTTTTTTTAGAAGGCTTGCAACTATAAACAGCTTCAGGCATAAAAAAGAAAGAAAATGGGTTATCATTCTAGAATTACTTAGAGTCAGGTTAGCGATGGTGGTTTTAGAATTATTAAGAACTTCCATTATTGAATGTTTACTTCAAACTTGCAGAGAGCCTTTTTAAACGTTCTGCAAGACCTTGAGAAAGTGCAGAAGATGTAAAACCAGATGTATTCTGCAAAATCATTTTGTCTGATGACGAGCAAGGCTTTCTGCTGAAAATGTCCGTAAAGCATCTAACACGCTGCTTTTTCTAGATTTAGGTCAAAATATACTGTAATGCGTGAGTGATTTCCCACTCTTAATTTTCAGCCAAATTAATTGAAACGCTTGGAGGAATCCACACGAAATTAAGTCTAAACAGGAAAAAAAACCCCGTCATCAATAAATTTATTGGCTTTTGAATTGCATGAAGCCTTAGAATTACTTGCTTCCACCTTTTGTACCAAACCCTGTTAATGCAATTCAACCTACAACGGGGGAAAATACGGAACAATCTAATAATTATCCTCGCTCCTTTAAATAATTAGTGAGTAATTAATGTGAAATATAACTGTATAAGCTTCAATTAACCGGTGAGGCGTTTTCGTTCTTCATTTTCTTATTACAGTTTATCCTACAGTATTTTGAAATTCATATGCTAACGTCTCGGTAATATTTTTGAATTTGGGATTTCTTCTTCAAGTATTGAAGAGAACTTTTAATTGCAAAAGATAATCGGTTATTTCCGATTATCCTTGAAATGACTGGCAGGTATTGAAGTTTTTTAAATCGGAATTATTCACGGCATGAATCAGTGATTATCGCTGAAAATTCGTGAAAAATGTCCTGTAAAGCGGAAGTGAGCGGGTTTGAAATACAGTATTGTACCGAATTAGCGATTCGAATTCCGAAAGGGTGACAACGATTGTGGCGTGTGTCCTCCTCCTGGAAAAAACTTCTCTGGGACCCACGCCGCGGGAAGAGGAACCAGGAAGGAAGCTGAACCCAGGGTTGCCTCCCTCATGGTTTCCCTCCCGAGTCCCGACCCGCGAAACCCGGCCAGGGAGACCCGCGCGGATTTTGTGCCCGTGTTTCCTGTCCGCGACACCGAGTCTGGGCCATGGAGCCACGCGTGTCGCACGGGACTCGGTGTTGAACGTGATGGGGGCGAATAAAATAAAAGAGAAGAAAAGGGGCTCGTTATTCTAATTTTTACGTTAGTTTTTGGTCATTAGTTCTTCCTAAAGCTTTTTTTCTTACGTTTTGGTGGTGATTCCTCCGTCAGTAGTGGAAGAGACTAACACAGCGTTTCGCTTGATTTTTAATCCAGCTTTGAGTGTTGAGAGGAAAACGGAGTGAAATTATTTCGACAAAAAGAAATTCTGAATTGCGCAGTTTGTCGTTCTGATTGGTCTTTCAATTTGGAAAGTGGGTGAGTCGCACGATCTTTAAACTTTTTGGAAATTTCTGCTCCAGCTTTGAGTGTCGAAGTGCAATTTTCTCCACACAAAAACAAAATGCTGGTGGACGCAGTTCAAATAGTCAACAGTTCATGTTTTGGCTCACGCAATTATTTCTTTATTTTAGAAAATGATTCAGTGAAGCCTTACAGGTTTTGTGTCCAAAAGTCTAATAAACAAAAACGACGCTACTTTGGCAAATTCTTCTGGTTGATTCAGTCTTGTGTCACGTGTCTTATCGTAAGGTAATGGTTATTCAGTGTCTTTTTGATACACCCGTGTTTTCCTCAGTTTGGCTCATATGGTCCAGTGAAACAACCTGGACATTATTTGCTCGGATTCAACCGTTAAAGGAAAACCTATAATTAAATTTCCAACAGAAAAGAAAATCATAGCTTGTAGATAAATTTATTTTCCTCTCATATCATTTTTTTCTGATGCGTATTTTTTTTTCTCTGCTGATATCTTGTCCAAATGCATAATTATTATTTTTTGCTTCTTCGTTTGGGCCATGATTAATGGCGGAGGTGGAAACCTGTAAATCAGTTCGGAATCATTTCTTAGTTTATAAATTCATCTCAAAATTTTGAAGAAAATCCTTGCGCAGATTTTGCAACAGTGACAATTTATTTCATTTATTTTTTTATTCAATTTATGTGAGTTTATTGAGACCCGATCGCGTTTTGATGCAAAGTTTCCCACGGTTGGATCAAGTCAAGGAGTGCTTTCTTGTGCCTGTTTATGTGTGAGTGCGGTGTATTCATGTCTGCGTCGTGCTTTTTTCATTACGGACTTGCACTTATTTATTCGATGTGCAGTAGTACTGTACTTTACTGTGGCCTGCGGAGAAATTTATTTATCGACTTGATTATTTCCAGCTTCTGAATCAAGTTTAAATTTTCACCGACAAATATCACAAGATATTGTCCCAGGCTCTCTTCAGTTCATTGCAATGACGTGTTCGAAGATTACCATTCAGTTTTACTTTTGTCCCAGCATTTCAAAAGAGAACCACAGTGATTAGCTCTGCTGAACAAATGCGAGAGTATTTTCTGAAATTAATGTAAATTTTTGAAATCTCAACGGAATTTAGAATTGTGTTTTATCAAGAAAGTTTGAACTGAACTTGGAAAATAATTCGGCGGGAACTAAAAAAAAAAAAAAGACGGAAAAAGGTGAATGCATGTCTTCTGGATGAAATTTTTTAAAAGGTCCACAAAAGCTCCCAGGCTCTTCATTTTTAAAGTTAATAATACTTAAATGACATTTCGGAGCTTGATTCGTGTTGAAATGTGCCATATATTATATTTTATTAAATTTATATTAATTCGTGAATTTACTTGAATACGATCAAGCTTCCGAGTAATTTGAGTTATAAGTAATATTTTTTTATCTGTCAAGTGCCAACCCTCAGTGGAGCGGAAAATTCGTGCGAAGTTTTGAGGACTGGATCCGTAAGTACCGTCTATTAGCTCACACTCGAAGCAATTTTTGTTTTGTGGTTTTGTGGCAACGAATGCATGACATCCGACTGCGAACTGCGGTGGTGTTGAAAACTCTGATAAAAAATAAAGTCTCCATACGAAAGAATCTAAAACCAGAAAAAACGTATAAAAAATTAATGCAAGTGAATGCAAATACCATAAAAAATAAATTTAAAAAACTTGAAAAGATTATTTTTAAACTTCAGTTTTTGTCTTAAGAAAATAGATGAAAATATTCTAAATTCGGAAGCGTCCCCCTACACTTTTATAAGAAGACATTTTGTGACGAGTTTATTTTTTCCATGTTTTTCTGGCCTTACTTTATTGAAATTCTTCACTGATGCTGCAGCATTAATAAAATTTCAATAATCATGTTTAATTGAGATTATTACGCGCATTATATGCATATATACAGTACAAGTAATTTCCTTAATAAAGCTTTTTAAAAAGTTTTTGAGGGGATCGTTTATTAAACTAAATTTTCTTGAGTACCTTATTCCGCTTTTTTTTTTCGGAAATATATTCCGGAAATGGGGTGCGCATCTCCATTGGGTAGAAAACGATTTTCGCAAATTTTGGAATTTTTTTCAAGTAATAGCTGAATTACAAGATCAATTTCCAAAGAGTAAAAAGATAAATTTATAAATTCATGATATTTTACATGTTTTTAGGATCAGCAAGAAATATTTTTTTATTTCCATCGTCTTTGTTTCATATTTCTAAGTTTTATTGATTCCAAAGTATAAATATGTACAGTACATCTGTATATTGGATTTTAACATTGAATGTGTCAATAACCAAAAACAACAAAAACTTTATGTCGTACTGCATTGTTAAATTACTTCTTTAAAAATTCTACTGCAAGTGTTCAGCTGCAGATACATTTTCTGTGGTAATCTTCAACATAATGTCTTGCCAACAATATACGCGGATTCCTTGAGTCGTTCTCGAAAATTATTCTTTCAGAAATAATGGAGAAGTGCATTCGTAATTGAGCCTTAAAACATTACTGGAAATGGGATCCGTTTTTTTTTCCCGCCACGCATGTCGACGTTCTAACCTGCACGTGACGTGTCGGATTTTGATCTTTTATGCCGCACGACCTCCGTTGACAACTGCTGACGTCAGTGTCGAGGGAGGAAAATTCCTCCTTGATTTCCTGTCGTTATTTTTTCATTTCCTTCTCGTGAGTCCCTTCTCTTGCTCTCGACTGTGTGCTAAGAGAGTTCGCTGTGGATTCCCGACTTAGTTTTCAGTTCTCCGAGGCGGTTGGCAGATATATTTGCACCTGGGGAACGAAAGGAAAGGTACAAATCTTTCCTTGGTTTCACGTTTTTTTTCTTTTCTCTCTGCACAAACTGAGAAAAAAAAATGATTTGTTATGCGACCCGTCATTCAAGCCGGAAGGGAAACAAAAAGGCGAATGATTATTATTCTTATTTTCTCTCTCCTGCCTTTTGAAAAAAACGCACGTCGTAAGGTTTTCCGCATTATTTACTGTACTGTACCTAGAAATTTTGCGGCTGTGTGATTGCGGAGCTTTTATAAGAAGTACTCGGAAATCCTGCTCTTGAAAAGGTACTGAAAACATTTGTTCTACGCGATTTTAGTTTTGGTTTTAGGAAGGAGAAGTAGACAGACACATCGTCGCTAATGATGCGATCACGATCTCACCGAGATCTCCATGGTTCTAAACAATAGATTCTAAAAAGATTTCTTTTTTTTCTGCAGAATGTGAATCCTTCCTTTTTTCTCTGCAACGGGTCGCTTGCCATCCCTTTTTGCAAATAAATTCGGAAAGGAAAGTCTGGTTAGTTTTATTTTTAGGAGAATTTCATGCCTTGAGCGGAACAGAGAGGACATCCTACGAATGTTCTCAATGATATTTCCATTGCTTATTTTGACATAGGAAGGAATTCCTCTTGAGATAAAAATCTGACATAAAAATAAATCATGGCGGAAAATCTGAGAAAGATTACAAAAAATAACTTCCAAAGTGGCGATAAGGATCTCCGAAGTGTAATGCATTTGTAACAAGAATTAGCTAGACATTTTATAAAACGAGAAAAAAATTGAATATGCCGATTATTTATGAATCGTAATGGATTTTTCAGTTTTTCAACACTTCTCGTTGGAATACTTCTCATCGAGGTATATATTTTTTAAATTTCTAACGGAAGAGTTTCGTTAAATTCTTAGATTTTATTAAACGATCATTGATTATTCTGACAATACCGAGGTTTTCATGCTAAATAATTGTCTGTCAGATTTTCTCTCGGGAAATTTCCTAAAATTCCCCTTCATAAATGACACTTTTTGAGAAGTTGAAATATACTCGTAAACAGGCATCGTAATCATCTGTGTTGAAAAAGGACATGCAACTCAGTCAACTTGCTTTTCAAAAGTGGAATTTCGGAAATACCTACTGTCTCGCTTAACTTCACAATAAAATACATGCAAAGTGAGGAAATCGAATTTTCGAAAATGAAAACAATCCTTCAGTTGAGCCTCAAGTAAATTTAGGCTAGATCAAGTTTAATACTTTTCGATTTGACTTGTTTCAGCGTCTCAAATCAGAAACAACATTTTCATTCCTGTGTCACTCAAAGACCAGAGTTCTTATTTAGATAATGTTTTCAGAATAATTGTATTTTCTTTTTCCGAAGTTCATTCGCGGTAATATTAGAAGAGAGGATATTTGTGAATGAAAGATCCTATTCGGAAGCTTCTAGATTTTTCAAACGATCACGATTAAATGGTGTATTTTCTTCATCCTTCAGTCGGCCGATTCATTTTTTATACTGGTGTTGTCAGTGCGGAACATTAATGCGTAAAACTTGAATTATAACCTTGTCAACATTATTTCCGAGACGAATGAGTGACTCAGCCTGCAAGAAATCGTTATTAAATCTTAAGAAATGCTAATTTGTCAAACACTCACTTGTAGTTCCTGGAATTCCGCGAAGCAGGGCGAAGGTTGAAAACAAGTGAGATGAGCATTTTGTTCCTTTGGAAAGTCGGGCTTTCAAAATAATCTACCCCCTATCCCCTTTTTTTTACCGTTTCTTCGTCGTCATTTCCTGAGCCTTCATTTTTTTGCACACTTTTTTTTTTTTTTTTTGCGGGGCACCCATTTGTTTCTTCCATGCGAATAATGCCAACGAGTGCAGCTCAACCACGACCCCGCCGTCTCGCCAGGAATCCAACAGGTGCACCCTTGCACAAGCACGCATCCAGACCCGCGGGAAATTTTGCACGAAAAAATGCAAGAAACCCGTCGCGGGGAGAGAAAAAAAAAGAGAGAACAAGAATAGCATTGAGTCGTGCGTCTGCAAACGTGCGGGAACTTTAAAAGAAAATCCGGAATACGAGAGGGGTTTCTCAGGAGTTCTGTGAGTCAACAAGAATTTTTATCGCATCCGAATGAAACTTGATCAATTTTTGCGCCCCCCCCCCCTTCTTTTTTCAATATAATTCGTGGAGAATATCAAATTACGAATTTAAAGGAGCAGAGACGCAAAATCAAGCACTGTTTTAGGGATTTCTACGAAAATACTATATTAATATTTTTTTAATTTGGAAGAAAAATCAGGCTTGAATGTGCATGTAAACTTTTGAAATTTTAAAGCCAAAATTGCTAAAAATATTGTATTTCCGATTTCAAGATTTTCTGTACTAAACAAATCTGATATTGTATTTTCAAATGACATCACATTTCTAATGAATCTAAAGAATAATATATTTACTGTAGACCATCTACAGAACAATCTGTAAAAGAAGTTCCTGCTTCTGGATGATATTCTAAAGCATTTGCAAACTTTTTCAAACCAAAATATTTGTTTTATGTATTTACTGTATTTACCAAAGTTGTAAAAATTTCAATAAAATCAATTTGTTTTGTATTTTATTGGCTTCTATCCTCGTTATTGTATTTTTTCGTTCAGAACTTTGTTTTATTTAAAAGAAGGACCTCATTTGAATTTATTTCCATGAAAATTGATTTTTAAATATTAAAAAATGGTTCAAACAAATTTTCCACACCAGGACGTGACTGATTCGCGAAATGTTTTTCATGAGCCTCTGGGCGTGACGGGAAGAGATTTTCTTTGAACCAACACTGGGTTGATGAAAAATGATGCCTGTCCACGTGCGATTTGTATACGTTTCGCGAGACTTATGGAAAACCCCTTGTCAAAAAGTTTAGAACGGGGGCGGAGTGAACAAGAGTCGAGACTCGGAATAAGAAATGCACTTGTGTGTCGGCCACGATCGCGACAGGGTTACCAACGAGACTTTTCGTCAACAATACGCGTTTAAGCAGTACCAAAAAAAAATGAAAGAATAGAAAGAAAATCAAAAAAGAAAGGAAGATGGAGGTGCTGTGTGGAAATCCGAGTTTGGCAGCCTTCATGTGCTCCTTGGCCCGCTTCTTGCGCCAACAAGCGAAACAGTGTCGACCGAACGGGGTGTGTTCTGGCCACTGTCGTCTAACCAACCGCGGGTTCTCGCCGCTTTCAAAAAAGAAAAAAAAAACTTTGTGCGGTCGCTGACGAGAGGATTTTCTAAAATAAGAAACGGACCAACGGGCTAAGTGTAGATACTGCAGAATGGAGTTTTATTTTTCCTGGTCATCTGCATTATTTAACGTCCAATGTCCGACGGGCGAACGCGATTTAAAAAAAAGTAATCTCTTAATTTTCCGTTGAATTGATTGAACACTTGAACGGAAGTCTTCAATGAAAACTCAAAATTTGAGCGACGTGCTCTTTCAGAATTAATATCCAGGATTAAAAATATATATTATATAGATATATAAATAAATTTATATTTAAACCTGGATACAAAATTATTCACGTTTTCCAAAATTATGGCTGGTACAAGATCTCAACAATTTCTGCCAACGATGATTAATTCATGCCGTTTAAAACATAAAATAAATGCAGAAAATCAGTCTTTTTGTTGCCAAGAATGCACATTGACGAAGCACTTTCATGGTATATTATCTTTAAAAGTATTAGTGCACATTTCATGGTTTATTCAAAATTTATGACCCACTGGAAAATGTGAATCTTTTTGAGGCAGGAAGCCAAAAAACAAACTTTCAAGGAGGGTCAATGAAATTATAATAATAAAAACCAACTTTCATAAAATGCGCGCATTTTTCCTCTCATACTTGAACAATTCGCCTTTATTTATTTTTACCGGGATCCGGAGCAAAGAAAGGGAAGAATTTTAAATTTTTTAATCAGTCCTCACCCGTTTTGGGGAATTATCTTAATTGCGAAATGCGCGATTCGCAAGAAGATAAGATTTCTGAATTTCAAAAATTTCGAAGACTATGCTTATGTTGATGGACTGGATTTGATTGAAAACACGAACTTTTGCACGAATAATGATGCATTGAGCTAAAACATTAATTTGATAAAGATGATTTTTTATTGATTAGGGCTTCTTTCTCGGGTAGGTTTTGCATTTTTCGAGGTTTTGTGGATACTTTATCTTCTGAAGTATACAGTATATATATCTCTCTGTCATTTTATTCTCGGACGAGCATTGTACAATATTGCGTAATTATTTTTTACAAATTAAGACAATGCGATGTATTTTAGTACTAATCAAAACCGAAGTACAGGAACAAGACGTGTAGTTTCTGAGTAGCTCGGCTTCTCATAATTCTTGAGAGCCATAAAGAAAAATTATGGAAACATGTTTGCATGGCAGCTAACCTCGACATAGACGAATTGTGCATGCTGGCCGTTATGACAACTTACATCCCTTTCACAGCCATGTATTCAAAGTCTCAGCCAGTCCACCTCTTCGGAAAGAGAACAATTAGTAAACTTTATTCAAGTACTGTACTTCTAGTATACTCGTATATGCTGGGCAGTGCAATGAAAATTAGATATTTTTGGTACACCGAAGGTCAGTGAAAAAAATGGACTATGTATGATAGAGGTAAATAAATTTAGAGAAGCTGACAACCAACTTGGCATTAATTTTGTATGAGAAAGCTCCAAGATTAACCGTAGGTTTTTCGATTTTTCTCTCTGCAAGAAGGCGCCTTCATTTTATCATCCGTCGGATTGCATAATAGAAGATGTTCCACCTTCGGAGCTGCAGGTTGCTATTTGGTTGACAAATATATCAGTGTACTAAAAAACTTTTTTCTTTGAGAACGAAGGAGATAAAGATATTAAGTCAACACGATTTCCTTTTTTTTAGAATAAAAGCAGCAAAATGTTATGGAACTTTGCAAAGAATTGGAAGAGGAAACGAATAACTCAATATTTCTTGACGGAATATATTTTCAGCGTTCCGAAACAAGCAATGTGCAAGATACATGTGCTAGTCCTTGATGCAAAAACATCAAAATAAATTTCGAAGAGAAATGCAACTTTCTTTCACAATATTTTTAAAGATTTGGCTGACCTAGATTCATTTCGCCTTGATCTTTGTTGCCGCACCCATTGCAGAGCAAGCTTTGGAGAGAAATTTGCATAGCGTAACCGGGAAGAGCAGTGCAGAAAATATTTAAATTGATGCCTCTCATGATTCTGAGCACACACAAAAATTTGGCGACAGGGAGCATGGTATCATCGACGCATTTGTTGGCAATCTTTCATTATTTGCAAATCCTTCATCGAATAGAATAGTAGTTGTACCGATTGTAAAAGTGATACCTACTGTTTGCATCTACTTTTAAAATAAGTTTTCCAGCGGATTTGAGTCGCATTGTCGTATTAGTTTTTCAAGCAGCAAAAGATATCCGCTTATTCCGTTCAATCTTTGCATAATATTCTCTATAACACTGTCAACATCAATCAAGATTTAAACTCTGGAGCAATTAAACTGAAAATCGTATCGCAGTGCCGCATCAAGTTTCATGTGTTCAACTTATTTTTAAAATTTTATTTTAGATTTTAGCTCGTTTTTTACATGAACTTTTCGAACCATAAGCAATGAAGCTTACCCATGATTCGCGTGTAGTTCCATGAAACACCTTCCTGAAAAATATTGCTCGTTGAACGAAGTCCTGAGTATTGTGGACATTTCAAGAGAACGTTTACTGGAAATTCGATTTTATTTATACTATATTCCATTCATTGGTTTAAATATGCATGCAATTATTACTGTACTTGCAAATCTGACGTTGTCACGCACGAAAACCTTTGAATTTCAGTTTTCCATTTTTCGAGAAAGTTATATTCCAGGGAAAACGATTGGTTCGATTTTTTTGCAGTTGCTGTCGTAATAAAGTTGCGTTACAAAAACATGACGGCTTTTCCATGATTTTCGAAATAATAAAATAAAACTTATTCCCAGGGACGATTGCTCAAGGAACGTATTCCTGAGTTGTTGAAAAAAAAACATTCGAAGAAAAGTGACGTGACGAAAAAGTCGAAGTGAGACCCCGAGAAATTTGAAAGAAATTCAAAGGGCCAGACTAAAGTTCGGAACTGCATCTGAAGAAGTAAAAAAAAAAAAAAGAAGAAGAAGAAGAAGCAGGAGAAGGACGCCAGGATTTTTAGAGTGGTTCAATCACGGAGCCAGTGTCACACGGATTGCCGTCGGAGCGCTTGGAATCGGCTGTATTATGGTCGACGTCGTCGAGGCCCGACTTTGCTCTTAAGGACATGGCGTCCATGACGTCGATGCTCTCTTCGTCCGGGAACAATTACGTTTGGAGGGACCAGTCGCCGACTCAAGCAGGGATCGGGTGAGATTTCTCTTTCTTTTCTTTTTTTCCGGGGACATTTCAAAAACCATTTACTACTTTCTGTTTACAGAAAGTAGAATGCGTAATATCCTCTATAAAAGTGTCAACATCAATCGAGATTTAAACTCTGGAGCAATTAAACTGGAAATTGTATCGCAAGGCTGCATCGAGTTTAATGTGTTCAACTGATATTTTTTTTATTTTAGCTTTTAGCTCGTTTTTTGCATGAATTTTCCGAACCATAAGCAATGAAGCTTACCCATGATTCGCTTGTAGTTCCATATGAAACACCTTCCAGAAAAATATTGCTCGTTGAACGCATTCCTGAGTACAGTATAGTGGAAACCATTTTTGAAAAAAAAAAGTATGCATAGGTTGAATTGACGGAGCATTCCGTAGTGCTGCTAATTTAAATTTATGTCTGATTCATGCGTAAAAGTTACAGTGGACGCGCTGTACACATATTTTTTTTTGCATAAGGATTTAATAAAATATTTTTAAAAGGGATTCTCTACACCGAATTTTTCTGGACCCCTTAATCTTGTACAACATTTTCTATGTCAGGCGGATTCTCTCTACAACGAGTTTCTATTTGCATACAAAGATTTTTAACCGGATTCTCTGTGACGAATTTTTCTGGTTCCTTGAATTTCGTGCAAAAATTTTCTCTGTACACTACAGGTGGACTATCTACAACGATTTTCTCTGGACAAGAATTTTTTTAAGGCATTTTCTATACAACGAATATTTCTGTTTCCTTGGATCTTGTAAAGCATTTTCTCTGCAATACTGTGTGAATTCTCTGTACAAAAATTCTTTCCGTTCAGCGATTTTTTTTAGGAATTCTCTTTTTCTCTACAACGATTTTTTTCTGGTCCCCTGAATTTCGTACAATGATTTTTCTCTTTAATACAGGAGGACTTTCTCTGCAATAACGATTTTCTCTGTATATCGATTTTTAAGGGATTCTCGGGAACGAATTTTCTGGTCCCCTCTGATTTTCGTCGTAGAGAGAGTCCACCTGTAAAAAGGAACAATGAATATACAATATGTTGGACCTTAGTTTCGAAGTACAGAGAGATTCTTAATTTTGAAAAGCACGTAACTGGAACTTTCCGAATTTCACATATGTAACTTGTGGTTATTTAAAAAAAACAAATTTCAGCAATTTTTCAAAAACTTCCGAAAAATTCGTTAAAAAAATACAGGTGAAAAACGAGAGGCTCGTCTAGATTAGTTTAGATTTAAAAAAAAAAGAATCAGATCTTCAGCTCTCCTTTGGCCAAAGTTTTTTGTTGTTGCCGCGGAGACGTTATCTAAAAAATCTTAATGGCTTTTCAAAAAACAAGCTAGTCGTTTCCTAAGAGATTTACAAGTAAAATCAAGGTGGCTATTTCGGGTGCGTGAGGAATGTCTCTTGAAAGCTGTGTCACAAAAGACACTGGAATTTCCGGACAGCAGAGACCTGAAAAACCTTTGCGATGTTGAAAGTGTGTCCCTCAAATAAATAAAAAAAAGCAAAGGAATTCGATATCTCTTCTCATATATAGAGAGTACAAAAGCTCAACGACCCCCTTTTCCCCCATTGAATTCCACCCAAAAACAAAAAACAAAAAAGCGACAAACTTTCATTGCCGCAACAGCCAGCTCATCTCGTTTCTTCTTCACACCCACGCCCTTGCAAGACACCCCGATTAACTCCAGGCTTCATTACTCGGCCAGGTTGTTCGCTTGAAAAAAAAAATGTAGAAAATAGACAGCGGTGAAGCAAACGAAAAATATTTTGCTGAATATCTTTTGGCACGCGAAGCTGCCATGTCGCTGACGGACGGCCGTTGCATTTGCCAAACCGCCGGAAGCCGTCAAGTTCAACAAACGGCGTCCGGGATAATGAGGCCCTGGGCCGAGACAGGCAATTAACTCGGAAAGCATTATTCTCCGGTTATCGTCGGAGGAATAACGTGAGAGGCGATTGATGAAAGACCTTGGCTCATCTTCGCTCGATCAAAAAAAAAAAAAAAAGAACGAATACTGTATTTGAAAATTAAATTTAAAAGAGGAAAAAGAAAACCTCCCAGAGACTTATTTTTCAATTTTCAATTCGCTAAAGAAATTGGCTGTGCAGCAGCAAAATTCTTTTTTTTTCGGAGATATACCGGCTCGGTGTTATCGTCTCTGTCAGCAAAATTTCGCTTGATTAAAATTCTATGAATTCTTGAAAACGAACGCATTACAATGCTTTCTCCTAGGTTGATTTATCAATGAATTCAGTTCAGTCTAAATTTACCATTTAAAGTGTCAAAATCTTTAAATTAAGGCTTAAGAATCAATCCTGAACTCTTTTTCACCTTCATCTGGAGCTTCGTCTTTAACCTTCTTTAAATGTGTAATCAGCTCTTTTGCTACAATATTTTCTGTATAGCGCAGTTTCTCCTTTAGTACCTTTTTGTTAAAGTACACAAAGAAAAATATAGTCTTTCTGCATTGCACAAATTGTCCCAATGTTTTATCGATTTACAAAATTTGGTCGATGTTTTTCAAGTCTTCCGCAATTTATTAACGCTTTTTCTATTTCATACTGTATTCAAATCCAAAAGGAACATCATAAATTAAGACTAGTTTTCCATAAATAATATTTAAACATTTTCATGCTTGTTGCAGGGATTCAAGTGATACAATTTATTTAGATTATTACCATATTAATTTTAAAATGGATATACTGCACAGTATTTCTTTAAAAAACGTTTGCTGTTCTCGCGTAATTAAAAAATACGTAGAAATAAAACTGGGGGAAATGAATTTGCAAGGATAATTCCCGATCTGCATAAACTTATCGGCATTTGCAAAGATTTTGTGCTAAACTTAGTAAACATGTTCCATGAAGAAATAGGGCTGCAGGAAAGAGAAAAAATCGGACAATGCCAGACAAGAAAAGGAGAGAAAAAATATTCTCCGGCAACCTTCCCGATTGGTGCATTGTTTCCCTGTCAAAACACAAGCAGCAAACAAAACCCAAAGAATTAATTGATTCAAGTCTGAGGCAAAATTAAGAAAAAAAAACTAGAGGTATTCTGATTTTCAATTCCTCGGCACGGAATGGATTATGCATAAAACGCCACGGGCTTCTACGCCCAATGCAGTAGCATGGATTAAGATTAAGGGCCTTGTTGGGATCGTTTCATCCCTTGTTTTCCCTTGGTAGCGCGTCGCTGTCGCTGTCGCTGTCACTGTCGCTGTCGTCGACGCCCTGGTTCTTCTGGGACTCCTGTGGGAAACTTCGGGTTTGTTTTTCCTGGCGGACTCGTTTTTTTTTTTCCGCGACGACCGAAGGACAGGGCATGACGTAAACACTTGCGAGCCTTATTCTGATCGCGACACCGACGTTTGCACATTTGGCTGCTTCTTTTTTTCTTTGCCCCATAATTTCAAACAAACTTGATAATTTTTTTTAATCTTGCGAACGGAGACCTGAAAAAAACCCCGATCATGATCTTAGTTTTTTTTTTAATTTGTCATAGAGAGAATTCCGGTGTCGACAAGATTTCCAAACTTATTCATCGTTTCTCTTTTTCTGCCAATTCCAGAAAAACCCCGATTTTTAAAATATATCGCTCAAAACATTTTCTGGACAGAAAAGATGACTGGAAATTTTGTCTGTCACTATATTTTGTCACTTTCTTTTCAAAACATATACCGAGGCTCATTACCCTATTGTGAGGTAACCCTTGTAAGGAGCACAAACATTTTTTTTTCATCAAGTTAAGAACTTAATTTCTAAAGTTTTGAAGGCAAGAAGTGTTGTTTATTCCGCATGGTTAACGATGAGAATTTTACACATTAATTACTCACGAAATAAAATATTTAGGGGAGAATTTGGAGATTGTTCATCATTTTTAAATTCAGTGGTATGTCAAAAGATAAATTAAATTAACGACGAATTTTCAAGGCCTTGTTTTTACGGAGGGCTTACCAAAGTTATTCCAAGTATTTTGTGTGCCCTCGTAGAATAAGCATAACAGAGTGTTTTGTTGAAGAAAATTGCGGAAAATGCCCTTGAAAAGGTATGAAAAATACACTGCCGATTATTTGTGATTTTTCCCTAAATAAAGAATAATTTCTAAAATTGACGAATGAATACATTTTCAACTTTAAATCGCAGCAGCAAAAAAACTATCGCGTAGAATACGAAGAAAATCCGTTATGCAAAGCGTCCGCTATCCGGGGTATCATGGCATGTTCAAGGACTTTTGATCAGAACCGGCGACGGATAAGACGTACAATACTTTTAGTGGGGCAACCAATGCGGGTATACCGGCTCTCATCGCGACAACCTGCTGTATATGTGTGTGTGTGTGTGTGCGTGGGAAAGAAAGAAACCCCGGGTTCTGGTTACGGTATTTTATCGGGCGAGGACAGGCGAAGTCACGTGGCCGGCCGGGTGCGACTCACTGCTCCCTGCACCCTTCTCGTCCGTCAGGCGTGTCCCGGACCCGGCGGCGTCGGGTCGTTGCGTGGATAGATACACCGTCTGGGCTCGGCTCCTCCAGCAGCAGACGAACTCTGACCTTGTCGCTCTTACGTAACCACACGCATCAAGCGGACGCGACACGACAACAATTCCCTCCTGGGTGATATTCTCCATACAAGGGATTCACAGTACAGTGAGACCCCCCCACATGCAGACACCTTGACCTGCAGACAATTTGACAAAGGGACACTTATTTTCTCATTGAAAAAATTAATTTAAAAAGGCCTGACATGAGGACATTGACTCAACATAGGGACATTTTGTGATAAAATTGCAAATAAGTTACAGTGCAAATTACAAGAAACAGATATGTCCAATCCTAAAATTGATTTAAGAAAAGTTCTTGGGCATTTCTCACACCAATTTACCATCCATTTAGCCCATTAAAAAATTGACCTCCAGCATAGAGAGGGACTTCATTCTCTCTTTTTCACTTGAATATTATTTTTACAGAGAATGCCAACATTTCTATGTACTGTACAGAGGAACCAATTAAAAATTATATGATGTAAATCTAAGGGAACATGAGACTCAACTTAGGGACATTTTGACTTAGGGACACTCTTGATGCACCAATTATGTCTACATCTTGGGGTCTCACTGTATTTTCAAAGCCAGTATGCTGTACTGAAAAGCTACTACTGTACTCCTGTTGCAATGATTAGTTGTTATTGCATTGACAGACCGTCTTTGATCCTCATCCAGACGAAGAACTTGTCACAGTTGCATGATTAACCACTGGCGTAAAAGACGGATTCGAAAACAATTCCCTGTAGAGTAATATTCTTCTTACAACGATGGAATAATTTCTTTTGTCGTCCGGTCATCGCGAGGATATATTGACCGTCTACCTGTTGCTCTTTCGGACAACAGCGAAAAAAATCTCATGTGTGTCTTCTGTCCACTGTTATTTCTGCAATGCAATAACATTTCCGTACCAAGAATTTAATATTAATGCACCGACTGAAGTACTGTACAATTTATGCAGGTGCATCATCATGAAACAACAGTTATTGACAAAAACTATTCACTTTTTGGCACTGCTTTCGTTTTGGTTTGAAGTTGTGTTGTGGAGAATATATTTGTGTATTACGACGAAATAATTTAAACATTTTTGTGCATCATTTTCTGGAACATTCTTGGCACCTTTACTGCGTGGATTATTCTGAAAGTTTCCAGGATGCTCTTTGTAAAATTAAACTTCAATGTTCATGACAAGCGAATTTATTTTCATGAATTTCGATTATCTTCTCGTGCTTTGAACATTCTGCAATGGATACGCGAAAAAATGAATGCTTGGTTAAATATCCTGTACTGTAAGAAAAAAAATGTTGCATATTATTTAAAATACGGAGTTATGATGCCTAGAAAGTCGTGGATGCATTTACGAATAACTTCTTGTACAGACATTTTTTTTAGTTTTAAATCTCAAATTACAGGTTATTTTATGCTGATCATCATTGTATGAGTACAGTTAGTAAACCATTTCATCATCACACCACGCATGATGTTTCCGCCATCACTATGTAATTAATTTTTATTTGCTTATTATTTCCGGAAAACCTTGGGTTTCATTATCGTTCTGTCTTGAAAGATATTTAATAAATTAACTCGTTCATTTCGACAAAAAACAAGGTGTATGCTCCAAATACTACTTGATTTCGTGCCTTTCGACGTTTATAATAGCGTTCGAACTTTCTAATAAAAAAGAGAATTAAGAAATATGTGCGTTTTTATTTTATTATGGGATCTGCCAATTTCAAGAATACGCAATAAAAGCGAAATTGCGACGTTCGAATTTATTACCTCAACCCGTGACTTAAGCATTAAAAAATACCATAATACTCAATTCGCATTTGCCTCACTGTCAGAAGCAAGAGGAATATCACTTATCCATTTACATGTATGTATTGGTACCGTCTTCAGTTTATCTTTCGCGCGCAGTTAATTTATGACCCGACGCACCGAGTAATTACCCGGGGATTGATACGTTGCTTGCGTGTACCTCACGACCTCGGCTGTGAATCACAATAACGTGTACGATTTATTTACAGTATTCATTTTTTTATATCTCATCAGACTGAGAACCCTTGAAGAACGCGTTGCACTATTTTTTTCGGGATTTAAACTGGATGATTCAAATGGCCGGCGGCATGACTTAATGTTAAAAAAATATATGATAGTGTCCACAAAATGACATGTTACCTAACGGCAAAACAAAATTCTGCTCCGAATCACATTTCCTTCTCGAAAATTAATAATACTTTCTCGTTCCTGTAAAACCTTAATCCTATATTTATAAGTATGAATATTTTACAGGTAGGTAGTACATGAAAATTCTGACATTACTTCTTCCATGTAGATCAGTTTCAAAAGAATATTTCAGAAAGAAATCGAAAGATTGTGAGACATTATTATGGGTAGCTTTATTCGGCAGGTATTCTTGCTTCAAGTAAAGGAAAGACCTATTTTCTCTATATAATACAGTATTTCAGAGGAGTATGGAGTATTTAATTTTTAGGCGGACATTTTTGAATACGGTACTTGGTTTTATATTTCGAAAAACATGAGAAGGAATCCCAGTTGAACCAAATTTTCAAAATTTTTTTTATCTCGAGTCCTCGTAGCGAGTTATCATTATTAATTTAGTATATATTATCAGTGTATGTGAATAATGCGCATTTCAGGTCATATTTCAGATCACGTTCTTATTGGGCTTCTTCATGCATCGTCAGTCATAAAGGGGCCTCCTAATTGCCTAATCAAACCAAAGACAAATGAAAATGCAAATAAAAAGCGTCTGCAACGTAACACCTCGAAACTATCTTCTGTTCTCCAGGTCGATAGCTTGGGTCAATATTTATTCTTCGCCTTGTTTGCTCCTGACAACTGGCTTGCTGGGCTGGGCACAAAAGCGCGAAAGACATGGGTATTAAGAGGGACCACACCCTCAACTTTATAATAGGAAAAAATATAAAAATATTAAATAACAAGTATAAACTACACCCGTATTCATCAGTTCGTGTGGTCAAGTCTTTTATGTTTCGTCAAATCATTCGTCAGCAACTTTTTTTCGTAAAGCTTCACTATAGTCTCATATATGAGGTGGAAGCCCGTCTGAATTAACAAGAAAGCCTTGTTTTCCTTGACAGAAGACGACGCAAAGCTTTGAATATTTGATTGATCATTAGGTTTTTAGCATCAAAATATGTCTAAAAGGTGTGGAGTGCAGCATATAGTTTTATTTTTTATAATTTTGAGCTTCCGAGAAAGGATGAATCCTCGAAAAACACTTCGTGACGTCATTGCGGTAATTAATTTGAAACCACACAAATTGAAACCTAGTTTCCAACTAATGATTAAATTTCCGATTTGATCATCAATCCACACTCTTCTCCATCCATTAATAAAAGAATGCGTTTGTGCTGTAAACTCAAAATCTGGAAATGAATACTCAAATTTACGACAGTGCCTTGTTTAAGTTAAAAGTAGTATTTTTCCAACTAATAAGGCATAGGAAATAATCACTATCTTATTTGCTGTGTCAGTGTTTTTATGAGTTTTTTATGCGTCGATTTTGTTAACTTTGCTGAGCAAGTCAGCATTTGCTGAACAGCAATCGACAGCTAGAGAAATGAACGAAGCAATATTGAACCGAAGGAATCAAATCCTAATCCGATCTTGCGTAAATCGGGCTACAACTGGCTCAAAAATGTATTTATTTACTTTCCATCATAAAACTGGGCCATAATTCTGAGCATTCTTGTGTTTTTTTAACGCGATTTGAAGCTACTTCTGTGCATTCAACTTGGAAAGTGTGTTCCTTTATAGATAATTTCGTGGCGAAGCAGAAATTCATTTTTATTTCGTGGACTTGGATTTGAGTTATTTTCATATTTTTCTCGAGCAGATTGACGGGTTATATTTTCGTGTTAGACATTTAAGTGAAACCCGTCTATCCAATATTCCTTCGTTGATTATCTGGCTGGAATTGTACTTGTTGACGAATAGTTTTCTTTCCACCATACCCGACCCCAGTTTCGAATTACCCGTGGCGAGACCCGATCTTCGATATCCAAAGTCCTCATGGGCATTCCGAAGTAATAAAATACTGCATATCGAACCCAAGGCGGGGGGGGGTGAACGGTACCACGCAAGGGTATATATACACCACACAAGCAGACGAAAATCACAATAATTGAACGGAGTGCTGTGGAGAGGGCCGTGAGTACAGTACAGTACTGTACTGCGTCGGGTTCCAGTCTTCGACGGGGGGGTTCTGGGATCGTACCCGTCTGAGGATCGACGGAAAGAAGTGGGAACCCCACCGTCGGGCATCGATTCCCGGGCTGCATGTGCCGGGCCACGTGCTCGTGCCGCGTGGCCCCCCCGGAACCAGATGAGGGATCGCCAAAAATAAATAAAAATCACCCACACATTCAAGCACTCGCGAAATTAATAACCAGACGACACACAAATATAAATAAATGAAAAAATACACGCAGTACCTTCAAGTAATACATCCCATCGCTTCTTTATTTTCGTCTAATTTTATTCGCCATATTTATTCCCATTCCGCAGCACAGGTATAAGGGTTATTAATCGTAATCAAATTTTTAATTGCACAATCGAAAACGCTATTTGTTTGCAAATTTTTAGCACAATCAATATCGCAATTGATGGTGCACATTTAAATTCTTGCACAATCGCAATCGCTGGGGTATACTTGTACAAGAAAAAAAAAAGAAAATTCTGACGAACGCGAACCGGGCCTTATTAGAATGTAATAAAATGCAGCAGAATACAACTAAATTTTTTTGTGACACGTTTCAAACACTTGCATGCACAAACCAAAACAAAAATTTGAAGGGAAAAATCAGTATTTTTCTTTGATTAATCCCTCTGTTTCTTTCGACGCATGTATTCATCTCCATTTTTTTTAAATCTGTCAGTACCCGAACAATAAAAAAAAGAATAGTTTAGCACAATTCGTTCATGTCGCACATGCATTTGCTTCGGATAAAGTGGGTTCTCGTCTGCATGATCGCATTGTGATTATGTGTCACGCTTTCGATGCATTTTTGCTGTCAATATAGACACTGGTCTCATTTATGAGCTGTCATGTTCATGATTGTGTATTTCTCGCTTCTTGTGGGCAACGCTTGACAGTGAGTCTAGTTGGCTAATGTCATAATCTATAAATTTTTTTTAGGTTGCGTATTATGACCTGACACGTTAGTGTTCTTTTTATTGAACCGAACTTTTTTTTTGGAAGAAATTTAAATGCAGCGTGTGTATTTAAATCACGGTGCTCCCCATCTTAATTTCCATTGTTTTATTTTTGCTCATTGGTTTTGAATCCTTCAGTAGCTTAAATAAGGGATTGAGGACATACTTGTAAATCCAGACGCGACGCGCGTGGATTGCTGGTTGGCGAAAACATCGCACTCGACTGATTTGAATTTGCTGAAAATGTGCCAGATTTGCGACGCATTTTCGCTACCTTTGTTTTGACGGAGGCTTTATAAGAAGGTAAAGTTGTGCTGACATTTTCATCAGGATGGGGTATTTCGGGAACCCGCTGCGAAGACTCGCGTGATTGAACAAGGACATTGACGTACTGTGTATATAATTTATCGAGGGAAATGCGTATTCAACGAACGGCGGAGTATAAATACCGCAAAAAAATTTTTTTTTGCGCAAGATGAAAATTTCCCGATTCACGCATAATTTTATTGGACGGGAGGGAATGGGTCTCTAGAAATAGAGAAGCGTAAATTATTATAGAAATTACTTTTTCAATGCATAAATTGAAATTATTCATCAGTTCTAAAAGTTCGTAAATCCGATGTTTTTCCTGCATTTTTTGGTATCGCCCAAAGGCAATCAGAAATATTAAATTTTTCGGAGTTTCTGCCATTCAAAGACGCACGCTTGAATCATTCATGGCTTATTAAATTTATTTATATCCTATAGAATATCTTCACATTTATGCATTCAAAATGCTGACATTGAAGTGAGAATAATATATTTTTTAATGCCGGTAAGCGTCAAATCGAATTCTAAGCCCAAAAAAAAAGAAGATATGTTTACTGTCAATAAGCGCTCTTGCTTAAATCCGCGAAAATGCCGACGCTTAAGAGATAATCTTAAAAACGGCAAAACACTGCAGATTATCGTATCATTTTTGCAAGAACAACAAGAATTTAACAAAAACGGTGTCAGAAAGAGCTCGCAAAAATCTACTTCACGACACGAACTAATTGAAAAGCGGCATAAATTATGGTACCTTTGGAAAGGTGCGAAGTGCCGATCGTCGACGTGATTAACGCGCTCATATTTCTTCATTTCCTGTCTCATCAGTCAAGAATAATAAGCTGCTGACGCGTCAGTCTTGTTCTTGTATGAAAATCGGCACCGGAATCAGCAAATGGCTCCACCCATGGGAAAAATCATCCAGAAACGCCATTAGGGCAAAGCAAAAAGAATTCTCTTCCTTCATCGCGTATCCTGGTGCCAATTCCGTCGAACAAGTGTCCAGCTTTTTTTTTCTTTTTTTTTTTCAACCCAGTACTTTTCCATATTGAATATACTCGGGCTATTTCATAAATATTGTCCTTTCGGTGTGCTTCTTCTGTTCGACGGATTCAATAAGTGGACTAACGCAACATTGAAAATTAATAATCTTCTGATCACTGTTCCGAATCCTGCGCATCCCCATTGAAATGTAAGTTCGGGAAACGAACAAGAAGAATGAATAGCAAACACGAAAGAACGAGATAAAAATAAAACATAGGTATTTCGTTGAAAGGCAATTTATAAGCTAAACTATATAACTGATATATACTTCAGTAGTTTAGTTTATAAATTGCCTTTTAACGAAAAATATATCCCTCAAAAACTCAAAAGAAAAATGCACGAAAAATAATGGTCAGAGATTTTTGTGAGCAAGAATCACCATCAGGAATTCTACTCCAACGACGTCGTGAAAAGCAGAAACAAAATTGGCGCATTAATAAGACTAATTCAATTCGAATTTTATTCTACCTGCTCATAATGAAATGAACCTTCAAGATTCTACAGTCTTCGTTAGAGGTTCGTCTGTTTACTTAACGGTTTCGAGGACAGTAACCCCTTTTAAATTAGTTAAATGAACCTAACTACCTTATACAGCCATTAACACGGGGCTTTATTACGTCCGTCAAATAAATGCGCAGGTCATTAAGTTAAAATTAAATTGATGATGATGAAAAGGCAGAGGGGACTCATTTATTCCAATGCATTCACAACGACGAAGAACTTCGAGATTTTAAAATAAATACTGAAAATTACCCAGATCTGACGATACTTTTCATTGAAAGAAGCCATCTGAAAATACGTAGTAACCTTGGCGTGAGTGATGCTGAATTTGAGATTTGCGTGCTTGATTATCAATTGCACGAGTTAGAAGCCAAACACACATCATGGGTCTAATTAAAATTTTAAAATTCTCAGCAGAAATGAACGGACATTTGCTTCAATTCGTGCGAATAATCTCATGTGCGCATTATTACGAAAAGTCCGGAGCTGAAATTTGGACTCTAGAAAAATGTCAACACTCAAGGTTCCTCGCAAAACTTTTCTACAGTCCCTCGTATTTTTGCTTACATTAAAAAATAAAGTACTGCGAATTGTTTCTTTTCCATTCCACTTGATGACAAGATACTAATGACAGGGCCGGAGTTAAAATGTGACACGTGCTGATCGGTTTTCTTCGCAGTCGCGCGTCAAGTTTGACATCCCCTCAATCCCAAAAATAAATAAATAAAAATGTGGTGAGTATTTGTTTTCTTCGCACTTGAAAATAATAATAATAATCAAACGCACAGAATATCGCACACAATCGTCAAGGGGACAGTTCGCCAAGATCTCCGCGATAGGGAATATGAGATGGCCTGACGTAGTGACTTTTAAGTTGTAGATAATGTAGAAGTTCTCGCTCTTCGTGATTTTTTTTAATACTCATTTTCTAAAACCGTTTCTGTTCTTGTAGTCTCAGTCTCGCCTTAATCGCCAACACGTGGCTCGAGTTCGTATAGGAATGATGAGCGCATTATTTGAAAAGCGGAATATTTCGGTACTGGCGGGGCGAGAAACGCGTGTCGAATTTTATCGTCCCACGTGCGAGTGGTTTGCTTAACTTTCCCGACTTTCGAACTTCGATTCGTGTGTATACGACTTGGCAAATTTGGAAGGTCCTTTATTTGCTCATTCATGTAATGTTCTGCACTTCTCGCCTTTTCCTTCGAAATGCTCGCTTGAAATTCCACATATTATATGGCAGCAGAGATACAGCATACCATGAATTTCTCCCGAATTAGTAATTATTCTGACGTGGTTGTCGGTACAATTAGATGACCAGTTGATTCAGTGATGATTAATGAAGGTCTTCATGATTTTTTTTTTAATTTAAAAAAATAATAGCCACAGTTCAAGCGCAGCCGGATTTGATTTATGAAAGTGAAGATACTTTTCAACTTGAAGTAATTTTCAAATGAGCAAGACTGGATTTCCTAAATAGTCTTCCTCTTTGCTGAATTCATCTTTCAAAACAACTTATTTTGTTCGAGAGAACAGATAAGCTTGACAATTTTCTGCATATTTTTTAAAAACCATTTTTCCTCATTATGACGGATGTCGGTTATTTAATGACGTTTCGAATATCTGTACGGTATCATCGAATACATAAACTATTTTTTCTGGACCATTGCTTCTCAGTTTATACGAGTCCTAGGGTTTTTCAGATTTTGTCTATCTTGATTTATTGAAGGAGTTTTATAGGTCAATTTTGCTGCAGACCTAATGATTTTTCGTGATGACTTTTCTCCAAAACAACCGAGTCGAAATTCTTCAAAGTTTCATCTCTTACTAATTTTCTGAGGGCACGAATACGGAACGACCTTTTTTTTCTTTTTTTACACCTCTAGAAATCAAAAATGGAAATCTTACCCCTCTAGAAATAAGCAAAAATTCTCAAGAAAAAATAATACCCTCGGTCTTGTCCCGAGAGAAATCAAATCCCCGAGAGTTCAGCAATCCTCCCAAGGGTGGATTTGCCTCGGAATAGTGAAAGCATCCTGTTTTGGCGATGCTTCTGAGTGCCCCCCCCCCCCCTCTTTTTATGAAACCCTTGCAAGTGGCCTGGTTCTCAAAGGTCGCATTTGCCAGGGCACGTGCAGCACCCAGCAAGCGGGTTCCCTGGTTGCGAGGATGCCGCGTGTTCTCATTCCCTCGCTTATTCCATGCAGGCAACGTGACTGGCTGGCGATGGATCATCGCGACGGTTGAGTTTACCATTTTGCTCAAATTTATTTATTTTTATTTTATCGTTTTGGAATTTGAATAACTGCCATCATGGGTTTGTCCGAAAACTCGCTCTTCGGAAAAAATTTATAATTTGCAATATGCATGAGAAAGTCTTCATGGCGGAATTTATTTTGTTGTTGCTGGCAGTGGGTTTATTAACAACTCCATAATGACTGTACTCGGCGAGGAGAACCCAGGAGAATCAGGAATAGCGATTAAAAAAATAAATTTATAGATACTGTGTACAGTAAAATCTCGTTGCAACGAACTCCCAGGGACCCAAGAAAAAATTCGTTATAACGAAAAATTCGTTATACAGTATTGAGATTAATGATTTTTGGCACATTTCAGACTTGTATTTTATCGGAAATGGGGAAAACATACTTAAAATGCTTCTAAAACAAATAATTCAAGTACTTATGATGAAATAAAGAGAAATCCTTTGATATACTGTATATATATATATACTGTATATTTATTTGTGCCAAGGGTGCGTGGAACTGGGACGATACCATAATCTTTTTTTCTATTTTTTTAAATCCCGACGCGCAAATTTTAGGAAAAAATCCATAACTAATCAGAGAACCAGTCCGAGGAGACTCAAGTAGATGAGCGAGATAAAAATGTTTGCGCCAGGGGTGCGTGGAACTGGGACAGTAACTTCTACTCCGACAAAATTCTATTTCTGTCTTTTCAAAGCTGGAACAAACATTTTCTTAAAAACAATTCGAGAGCGTAATTGTGAAACATGATGAGGAAAAAAATCTCTGATAATTACGGCTGGCTGCTTACGAATCACTCAAAGTCGCGCAGAACTGGGACTGGCCCTGTGGAAACCCTCATCAACCTTCTAAAAAAACAGACACTTGGCACCTTTCTCTCATTTGTCATTTTTTCCAGTATATGTGCTGATCTTGCCGATTTAATTAGAAAGCGCATAGTTTGAGATAATCATTGAAAAAAAATTACGGAACTTACGTCATCTTTAAAAAAAATTAATGCATTTTTGAATCATCTGACTAGACATTCTTCCTCGTGATATCTCACGGCATATGAATGATGTCTGTATTTTCTCTTCTTTTTTTTGTCGTGCATTTTGACAAAATGTTTCGTTGCCAGATGCCATTTTCTTTTCATTTGCGGTAACAGTTTTGTGTCGACTTTAGTGAAAGGAAAAAAAAAACTGTTTGTGTACTATCACAAGTCTAAATTTCGTACACAGATCTCAATTATTTCTAGCTTTGAAAGCAAGATTTTCTTTCGTTGGGGTAAATCCCGCTCTCTCCGCTGTCTTTCCGGTTTCGCAAATTGAAATTTGGCAGTAAGAAAACGTGATAACGATGTACTGAGGGTTTTTTTTACTCACGCTAAATTTCCACTTCAATTATGATCAAAGCGAATTGCACGTATTTTTTTAAATTCTCAAAACTCTCACACGGTGTAGTCGGAAAATTTCTACACCTCTCTTGATGATTCGAACAGTCAAGAGAGGGGGAGGGGGAGCTAAAATTTTGGCACGTTTCCTCGAAAATCTCTCGCCCCCTTTATTTCGTGACGTCACTTGGGAAAGATTAACGTAGAGGAAAGTACTCGTAAAACCTGTCCAAAAAAAAATTAAAAATAGTGGAAAAATAGAAACCCTGGACTGCCGGCGTGAGGGGATTATTGAAGTGCTGGGAAGCGACGGGGTCTAATTATTTCTAGCCACTCGTGTTCTTGCAAGATTGTTGTTCGTCACAAATAGCTGGAGCTCTTTTGCGTTGTTCGGGACGAACTGGCAGGTGTCTGGGTTGGCTGATTCATCCTAAATGATTCTTTTCAACGGAGCGAGTATTCTGGGATACACATACAACAGATATGTTCCAAAAAAAGGAGCTTTTTTCCGCGCGTAAAATTGTACCCAGAGTCGTAGAAGAATAACGCAAGAAAAAATAACACGCGTCGTTTTGAAAAAATAGAATAAAAAACAAGAATATCTCGCAACAAAGCTGTGCTGAAGAGTTCATCAGAGCTTGTCGAGGATATATTTCCCTTACGTACGCATGAAGACTAAAAATAGCGGCAGGAATACAATGTAAATGCGTTATAAATACAGTGGGTGGCCCCGAGATGCGGACGTCAATACTTCTCAGACTAAGAATTCATAAGTGGGAACGTCCGCATCATGTTGGATCGCATGTTCCCATGGATTTTAGTGTGAACATTTTCAATCACTTCTCATGTTTGACAAAAAAATTCGGAAAGAAGAATTGAACCAAAATATTTTATTAACTTTAAAACACAAAACACAGAAAAAAATACTGCAGAAGAAAACCACACAGAATCGGTCCTTTCAGCATGAAAAGGAGTCCGAAAAAAATGTATTACTGTATTTTCACAGTTAATGTAAAAAAAAAATCCTGAAAGCAGAAGCCAACAATTATCCTGTTTTGGAAAATAAATTTCAATTCGTATACCTGCAAAATGAGATTTATTTTGGCTTTTTGTCCAAGGTAGAAGCTCAATTTTTTTTAGGAGACATCAAAGTTTCAAAAAATAATGTATCATAATTTTTCTGGAATTTCTGGATAAGAATCCATATCATGATGAAATATTGTCGGGGATGATTTTTTTTTTGAGATTAAAGAACTGTTGCCATTCATTATTATCAAATCGTCCGCATGTCGGGGTATTCACAGTGTAATGAGGTGTTTTACTTATCGGTTGTACAGAGTACAGAGTACAAAATAAGTTCACCGGACGACGTTTCTTGTTTGGATTTGCTATGAATATACAGTACTGTATTTCATCGACGCCTGGATTCTCAGGAATATTTTTTATGAGACATTGTTACAACTCCAGGTTTTTCGAACAATCCAAAAGACGAAAACATTTTATTTATTCACGCTCCTGATGATTTAATCAACGATCAGATAATAACCAACGGGAAAATCGAAGGTATCAATACATCACCGTTCAATTTCATTTGATGGGATAAGGACTTGAAGAGAAAAAAAGATAAAACGTTATCTCTTGAATTATATACCGCTTGTGAAGTTCAATTCCTGGGGCTGGTAAAGGCACGAAATACTGTACTTATTAGGTACAGTTCCACGGATCTACAGTATTAGGTACATAGGGTTCTCTACCCGGTGAAAAACGGGTTTTCTGTGATGAAATCCTCTCCACAACAAATTTTCTCTTGTACCTTAAAATTTCTTTGTAGAGAAAGTCCACAAATATTCTGCCTATTATCTGCTTATAACTTTTTTCTCTGTATATATAAGGAATTTATTTTTGCTCCCAGCATCGGATTCTCTACCCATGTTACGGGGGTTTTCCGTAACCAAATTCTCCCTGCAGGGATATTTTTTTTTTGTCATTTGAATTTTGTTGTGGAGAGAGTCCACCTGTTTTAATGCGGGTTATGTGGTTGCATAAGCCCCAAATTTCAAGGAAATATCTCTCATTTATCCCTCCCCCGCCTGTCTCTCCCAAAAACCGAAAATAGTTTTACCTTTTTCGGTTCACCGACGGATCTAAAAAAAATTATGATAAAAAAATTGCGTCTCAAAGTCAGGGAGTTCAGCGATTACGCACGCGTCCTTCTCCCCGTTTTTGTACCCATCCGGATCACGTGGCCGACGGCGTGCCGACGGATGGACGTCGACTGCGACCGTCACGTTTTCCGGCCACGTGTGTTGTTGTTTGCCTCTCTCTCTCTCTTTCTCTCTCTCGGCTTTCCGTGAACTTGTCTTTCCTTCCTTCATGCCTTCCTTCCTCTTTGGTCTCCTGTTTTTCGTATAGGTCTGCTCTCGTCTTCAACTCCGCCCTGCTTTTCTTTTCTCCGTTTCTCGCGTCTTCTTCTCTCGCCCCTTTTCTTCGTCGTCTGACGCACTTGCTGCTTGAAGTTGGGTTTTCTCTCTCTCTACCCGTTTCTTTCCTTCGTTTTATTCTTTTCACGGCTCGTAGATGAGATTCGCCGTGGGAAGAGATTTTCTCAGCGAGGCCTTTTTGCTCGAGATAAGACGGAAACGTGCTGAGTTGCTGAATGATCCGAACTTCGCTGGATGAGTTCGCGGAATAAACTTCCCGCAGCACGTTTTTCCGTTGAAAAGAAAAAAAAACAAACTTTTTGAGACATTTTCAGTTGAAGCTTTTTTGCTGCTTCTGGAGCAGGAAAACGTTGAAAAAGTATAAATTATCCTCTACCCACAAGAAAATTTCAAAGATTAAGCAGTACTGTGAAAGTATGAAGCAAATGAGAATGTAAGGGTTGTTCGTATACCGTAATTAAATTACAGGATAACAACTGGAAGATGGTTACGTAACAGTAAGTTTCAGCATTCTATACAAAGTACAATATGTCCTCCAGAAAATTACGGAGTCCTTTTTACACATGTTTTGAAGTTCTAGAAAAAATAAGCTTTTTGTACAGTACCAGGGAAACACTGGGTGAAACGGAAGGAAAAATTAAGTCGAACGTTCTTTTTTTTCACGGGGAAAATATTACGGGTTGTTGGATTGTCGGTTAATAAAATATTCATTTATGGCAACATACGTTTTTGAACTCATCTGTACTCTATATTACTGTATTCGAATATTACAGAAAATTTTTTGCAACCTGCTGTGCTCAAAACAATCCCGATATAAGTCTTTTTCGACATTCGATGGGGTGAATTGCTTGATTATACTTAGATACGACTACTGAGCAACGCAATTGCTATCTAAAACTTAATTATACAAATATTTACCAAAATTCTCAGCTCGTTATTTCGATAGTTAGAATTTTGATTTGCAGTACATGATTTACAGGGAGACGTCAGGTGTATAAAACTATAAACCAACGATTTATAGTTTGGAATTTCCTCTTGAAGAGCAACATTATAAAGCATAAAATTAATTTGGCAGCATGATTACAATGTAAAATTTTGAATGATCATTTTTTCTTAAAGCGGTTCTCAATTGATTTTCAGGAGAAGTTTCACAGCTCCGGATTCTTACTGAGCGAATTTCACGCAAAAACAAAATTTCACGCATGAATAGGTTGCGAACAATTAGTGCTTCATTTTTATCTTTCGTTACAGCCTTTTTAAATTATTTTTTTATTCCAAAAATTGCTTCCCTGTTTGTCAAATAACAGTTGTGAATATCGGTTTTTTCTTCTTTTTTTGCAGAAGCCAGTCATCGGGTAGCATTCACGCAACGGAAGACGACGAGTTGGCAGCGCTGAGAAAAAAATCCAGAGTAAGCATCTCATCTTTGCATCATTTTAATTTTTTTTCGAACTCAAACTGAAGATCGAAACTGTTTTCCAGAAAGCTTCTCTGTCATTTTTACATTTTTGAATGACGGAAATGAACAAGAATACAATGAATTAATTGACGATGCTTTCACTTTGGTATAATATATTATGACATAGCCTAAATAAGTACTATGACATGTACGTTCTGAGCATCTCTTTAGAAAATTTTTAGATTACTATGGAAGCCAGTAAACTTACAGGCAGGATTTTTTTTTCTGAAAATATTAGTGACTTTACTGCACTTGTGAAAATATGTTTTAAAAAAAGAGCATGATGCATTTTGTGCTGTTAAGGGTGAGTTTCGTAAAAATGATTCAGAATAAACTATCGGAATCATTGAAAGGATAATAAAAAAAAACTTGAGGAGGAATATCCAAAAATATCGAGGAGAGCAAAAAATATCCATCACAATAAGATGAATTATCATCACATGAATGGTGTATCTTCTTTGTGTCTTGCATTGCAGTCGTTCTGCGGTTTTCTCACTTTCATCAGAAATGCATACATTGCATTTGATTTGCATGAATTTTCGAAGCAATTTTTCTTTTGATTTATTTTTAAAGCCCAGATATAGATGTTCTAAGAGCGTGCACCGTCTACACTTTTATTTCGTCTCGAAAAGAGCTTGACACATGACATTTTCCGTCTCGCGACTAAAAATCCTGCATGACGTTATTATCTAACAGTTCGAAAGTTTGTATTAAAATTTTATAATTGTTTAATTTTATTATTTTTATTTTCCTGGAGGATCCAATGTCGCACAGGATATAGCTTTTTGCCGCGGCCCTAGCCTACTTATCGACGAACCGTCTAAACAGGTCTGAGTAAGGCCGCCGGATGTAGTTTTTTCCGTCTCCCGCCTAGCTTTTCTGGCTCTAGTAACTTTACCGGTAATGGCACATGAGGCATTTGCACCAGCACCCGTGTCCATCTGGTGGTTAGTATCCATAGTTCATTCGATTATTTTCTAAGCTCCAATATTCTTCTCGGTATCGGAGTGTGAATAATCACGTAATTGGTTTCAAGTGGTCATATTTTTTTTTTTTCAAGGAATCAATGGTTCACAAAAACGGAAATGCATATGATAAGCGTAGGAAAGTTTTATGACTTTCTAAGCGGATTAAAATTTTTCAGAATGTTCAGTTTTCTACCTTGTCATGTTTTAGAAAAGATGCCAGAGAATTACAGTATGTGTATGTACATTTTTTTAAGCATATCGAAAAACGCGGTGAAAATAAAGGACGCAAAAATGAATGTATTTTTTTCCGAGCACGGTTCATTGAATATTCCATTTAATTCGGAATCCGGATTTCCATCTCGTATCTAGTCAAATTCGCAGCAGCTTTTGAACCCTATTGAATGTGCAATGCAATTGCTGGCGAATTACTGTGCATCAAAATTCGCCTGTGTGGATTAGGTCGTAGGATATTATCGAATTTTTTAGTCAATTTGATTTTTCGCTCAGCAATTCAGCATTTATTTGCATAATGAGTCTTCCATTCCCGTTTACGTAGTACTGTGCGAAATTTCGTTCCTCTTCTAAGTTGCAGAAAGTTAAAAGTTGTCACCTAACGGGTAACCGGAGACTAGTTTTTCCTAGCTTCCGACATAGCTGGTCACTCGCCAGCAGTCAATTGGGTGGGTGTAGGGGGTGTCGTTAAACGCCTACAGCGGTGAAAATGGAAATCAAAGACGAGCGCGACATCTATGACATGACAGCGGAAAATCAAAAAGCGCTGTTGTGTCAATACAGACAAGGATATCGCGAGTGCATGTCGGAGACCATGCACTTCTTGGTCGAGAGCGAGGGTTACTTTGCAGGAGATTCCTTGTGCATACGACTCATGGAGCATTTGCAAAAATACTGCGACGCTTTCACGTCTGAGAATACTCCACCAACAGGTTAGTTCGAAGCAGATTATTCAAGAAGGGGGTTTATGATCGAGACTTGTTGTCTTCCTCAAAAGGTTGTAAATTTCTCATTTATATAAAATTCTATACTTAGTTTTTAAATGGGTTTCGCATTTTTTCTCCAGTATTCAGCAATGGGAATCCAGGAACGGTTCCAGATGACCCCGTGAATCTTAGCGCAGTTAGAAGCGATAATTCGGCATTCAAGTCGGCAGTGGTCGCTGCGGCAACACCGCGAATGACATCTAGCGGAGCGAGTGTAGACCACCTGCGCCAGCTTCGCAGTCCGCTGTCCGTGCGTCACATGACGTCTCAACCCGGACGCGTGGCGCCATCTCTAACCTCACCACCGTTGCCACTGTCGGCGCCTCTCCACGGCGCCGTCGTGCCGATGACGTGGGCGTCTCCGGCAGCGCTGCGAACGCCAGAACCCGCTCAGGTCAATGTGGGCGGTGCACTTGAGCACCATGCGAACCATGGTCACCATCATCATCACCAGCATCAGCACCACCACCACCAACACAGGCTGACTGGTGGGTTCCCGGAACCACTACTCGCTGCCGAATTTGCAAAATCAGGCCAGTTTTTCTTTCTTTTCATTCCCACTTGTGACCCCAGGAAGAATTTTTTTTTCTTAGAATATAGTTTGTTCGAGGTTGACAGATACTGTATGTGATAACATCCTGTCATTTTTGTTATTTCGAATCATTACTTCAAAGTTTCCTGGCTTTGGGAGTGCTGTGTGGAGTGACTTACCGTAGCGGGGGATTCACAATCCAATAAATAAGTTCAGCTGATTCCTTTTGTTCATCGTTAGAAATAAAAATATGTTAAGCCAACAACTATGTTCTAAATTCAAGAATAAATATGACGTAAATCAACGCAGGAATAATGTTTGAGCCAAATGGAGAAAACTAAGATAAATCTACAGCAGAAATAATTTTCCATTGACAACGTTCTGAAAAGTGAAAATGATTTTTGTTTTCATCAACCATATTCCATTCTCTGGTCAAATGAAATTTCACTCGCAATAGTTGGATTGCCGTCTCTTAAAAATTTAGCTGGTTTATGATTTTCCAAACTGGCAGTTGGACCTTTAGAATTGAAAATAAATACATTATTGATTTACAGAAACGATTTCGATTCTTCTCGAGAGCAGACTTTTAAAAATGCACATCGATAACTTGTGTCAGAGAATTCTACGCTGTATACAGTAAGAATATTTAGACGAGATGCAATGGGAGAAGAACAAAGTTCTATGCTGAAGTTGTCTCTCACAAAACCATAGAGTTTTCTGGAAATCGGTATCTTTCAAGTAGAATGCTGGGAGTTGTGCCAAGCTGTCCAGTGAGACAAATGGTTTTAGTTTTTGAAAGAGGTACCACCAGTGTAATTCGAGGAAAACACGAGCTAACAGGATTAGACTGTCGAGGCTAGAATATTCTGGAATCTCTGAACCATCATCAATTGTTTTCTTCTTTCCACGAAATAAAAGGAAGCTTAAGAATACGAATCAGCATGCTTGACTTCTTGCTGAAATCGATATTTAATCATCTTTCTTAGAATTATGCGAATAATATTTCTCCGAAATAACGTATTAAAGGCGCCGTAAATACAGTAGTCCCCTAAATATTATGCGACTATTTTGCTTGCTGGAGTAAATCGTACTTTCTATGCATTCAATTTCTTCAGAAAATGAAAACTTTGAACATAATTTTCTGGTACAGTATCTGTTACCCGTCTTTTATCAAATATATTTTCGATCGAATCAGAGCATTAAAAATAATATAGTATTGAAAATTTTGATTTTGAATGGAAACGGACTTAAACATTTACGCATTTGAATTCCTGGCCGGATTTCTTTTTCGAATACGGTCCTGTTTACAAGAAATCACGTACGGCATTTGTCATTTAAATGTATGACGTCATCAGTATTTACGACGTTGTGTGACATTTTGTGAAAAATGTTTTCCAAACGGGCGTCATGCTCGTGGAAACACCGTACTAAAGCATACATTGGTACCTGTTTTGTAATAACTAAAAATATAAGTGAGAGGGGCATTTTCGAATTACTGTAAATCCACTGTTGATTAGTTTTCTCCACGAGGTTCAAACGGGTTGATTTTATTTATTTTTTGAAAAGGGATTGTTGAGTGCTCAGTAGCTCACTGAACTTTGAAATTAGTAGCCAGGAACGTTCCAGCAAATAATTGGTTACATGAAGGGCTGGGTGTAACAGCTACTTGTTTTTGTTATGCATTTGTCAGGCGTAACTTCAGTTACGCTTGAATAAATATATAATTGTAACAAGAAGGCATTTTTGAAATGCCTGAATGATACGCACTAACAAAAGTCCCAAGTAGGCGTAACGCAAAAGGGCATGAAATGCTTGGCAAATTTGACATGAAACGCATTTGCCACGCGTTTTGATATGCCTAATTATTTGCTGGGTATATTTTAGTCTAGGGTTGAACAGTATAGTGGACTTTTTACTAACGTATTGGGCGCCCTTAGGGGAATTTTTGAAATTTGAGTTGCAGTGTGGAATTTCGATCCTTCTTCTAAACGCGAATGCGCATGGCTTTTTTTCCTTCCTTATCCTTCTTCTCCTCTCTTCTTCTTCTTCTTCTTGCTCTCTCCTCTCTCTTCCATTTTCCCTTCTCTTTTCTTTTTTTCTTCTTGTTTCTTCTGCATCTTGCCATCTGCTTGCTGCACTCGTCTCAATCGACACACTCATTGCTGACGATGCCATTGCCTGCACTCCTTGAAGGCGGACGCGTGCAAACAGGAGTTTTTGGCGGATTCTGGTCTCTACCGCCAGTGGCGACAGCAGCAGCAGCAGTTGTCACGTCGACAGCGACAGCGACACCGTCGCCAGCAATTAAAGAAGAGCGCCACACGCCGGTCTACCTCCACGTCGGCGAACCGCCGCCAACGATTGCGGTGACCAGCACCGCCGTCGAATGCCCCACCGCCACTCTGGCGGTGGTCGCCGCCGCGGCGTCGAATTCCGGTGTTCTTGCTGCTGCTGCAGTGGCGGCCAACAGGTCGAATGGACACGGACACGGGATAATTTTGCAGCAGCCGACGCAGGAAGGCATCCTTGCCGACACCGTGCTGCACGACAGCGGTGGGGGTTCGATGTCGACGGGTGCGGACGCGGAAGGGGACGTGGATATCGACGCGGATGACGATGAAGACGACGATGATGTCGATGACGAGGACGATGACGTGGGCGGCAGCAGGAATAGTAACGGGAACCGCATGGACGAGTCCCTGCATCAGGCGCCGCTCGACCTGGTCGTCAACTCGCCGCCGGCCCGGGAAACCAGCAGCAATGACGGGTAACCGTCGAATTTCATCCTGTGTCTGTTGTTTTTTTTTCCCTGAGTTTGTTATTATTCTCACTATTTTCCGACGTGTCATCATCCTATTTTTTTAAATAGATTTTTTTGAAGTGTTTTCGTTGTTGATGCGTCGTATTCTTATAAATCAGATAATCGTTCCTGATCGAACGTCAGATAATTTTCTATTACAGTGAGACCCTGAGATGCGGATGTAATTGGGGCATCAAGAGTGTCCCTCAGTCGAAATGTCCCTATGCCAAGTCTCATTTTCCCTTTGACAAAATAAAAATAAAATAGTTGAACAATCAAAGCGCCCCATTTTTCATTCAAATAAGGACACCCCAGTCGGGTCTTATATTGCTGACTCGAACCCTTCGCAGTTGAAAATCTCTCGATGTCAAAGCACCACCACCACCAACACAGGCTGACTGGTGGGTTCCCGGAACCACTACTCGCTGCCGAATTTGCAAAATCAGGCCAGTTTTTCTTTCTTTTCATTCCCACTTGTGACCCCAGGAAGAATTTTTTGTTTGTTTTTTTCTTAGAATATAGTTTGTTCGAGGTTGACAGATACTGTATGTGATAACATCCTGTCATTTTTGTTGCTTCGAATCTTTACTTCAAAGTTTTCTGGCTTTGGGAGTGCTGTGTGGAGTGACTTACCGTAGCGAGGGATTCACAATCCAATGAATAATTTCAGCTGATTCCTTTTGTTCATCATTAGAAATAAAAATATGTTTATTAATACACGAAATAAAAGGAAGCTTAAGAATACGAATCAGCATGGTCAACTTTTTGCTGAAATCGATATTTAATCATCTTTATTTGAATTATGCGAATAATATTTCTCCGAAATAACGTATTAAAGGCGCCGTAAATAGTCCCTTAAATATTATTCGACTATTTTGCTTGCTCGAGTAATTCGTACTTTCTATGTATTTAATTTCTTCAGAAAAAGGAAGACTTCGAACATAATTTTCTTATACAGTATCTGTTACCCGTATTTTATACATTTTCGATCGAATCAGAGCATTAAAAATAATATAGTATTGAAAATTTTGATTTTTGGATGGAAACGGACTTAAACATTTACCATTTACGCATTTGAATTCCTGGCCGGATTTTTTTTCGAATACGGTCCTGTTTACAAGAAATCACGTACGGCATTTGTCATTTAAATGTATGACATCATCAGTATATACGACGTTGTGTGACATTTTGTGAAAAATGTTTTCCAAAAGGGCGTCATGCTCGCGGAAACACCGCACTAAAGCATATACAGTATTGGTACCTATTTTTTATTAACTAAAAAAAAAAGTGAGAGGGGCATTTTCGAATTAAATCCACTGCTGATTAGTTTTCTCCACCAGGTTCAAACGGGTTTATTTTATTTATTATTTGAAAAGGGATTGTTGCGTGCTCCCTGAACTCTGAAATTAGTCTAGCAAGGAACGTTTAGTTTCAAGTCTATACCCAGCAAATAATTTTTTACATGAAGTGTAACAGCTACGTGTTTTGTCATGCATTTGTCAGGCGTAACTTCAGTTACGCTTGGATAAATAGTCAATTGTAACAAGAAGGCATTTTTGAAATGCCTGAATGATACGCACTAACAAAAGTCCCAAGTAGGCGTAACGCAAAAGGGCATGGAATGCTTGGCAAATTTGACATGATACGCATTTGCCACGCGTTTTGACATGCCTAATTATTTGCTGGGTATATTTTAGTCTAGGGTTGAACAGTATAGTGGACTTTTTACTAACGTATTGGGCGCCCTTGGGTGAATTTTTGAAATTTGAGTTGCAGTGTGGAATTTCGATCCTTCTTCTAAACGCGAATGCGCATGGCTTTTTTCCTTCCTTATCCTTCTTCTCCTCTCTTCTTCTTCTTCTTCTTCTTGCTCTCTCCTCTCTCTTCCATTTTCCCTTCCCTTTTCTTTTTTTCTTCTTGTTTCTTCTGCATCTTGCCATCTGCTTGCTGCACTCGTCTCAATCGACACACTCATTGCTGACGATGCCATTGCCTGCACTCCTTGAAGGCGGACGCGTGCAAACAGGAGTTTTTGGCGGATTCTGGTCTCTACCGCCAGTGGCGGCAGCAGCAGCAGTTGTCACGTCGACAGCGACAGCGACACCGTCGCCAGCAATCAAANGAGGGCTTAACACAGGGAATCAAGTGACGTGGAAGATGAGAGGCGATGACTAGAGTGCAAAAATTGCAAATGCGATTCGGAGAAACCGTGAATCTACCCTAAAAATAAATGTTACCTTGTCAGTCTCCATTTTTTTTTTAAAGGCAAAATAAAATTGTCTAATTTCAACGTTTTATATTTTCTTTCTCAAAGTGGACACTGGAGATGGACGAACAGGAGCATCACACAGCGACTGCAGCTTCTCTTCATCGAACGACAGTCGAGACCCGCGCTCTTCGGGCTACAGCACTGGCCTGGCCTCGTCAGCAACCACCTCGTGCGACATCAACAACCTCCGCAACGCAAACTCAGGATGCGGCAATTCCGGATCCGGCGAAGAGATGTCGCGTCAACAGCAGCAGCCGCATCAGTCACAACCGGTTTCGGCTGCAGCGTCGTCGACAATCAGCCTCGGGAGGCGTCACAGGACCGACACCGCCGCCACAGGTGCACCCGGAAGTCCGAAGGACGCCGGTGTTCCGCCTGTAACCGGTGGATCGCGTCGACTGAGCTTCAAGACCCCCGGGCCGCCAAGAAGCAGGAGCAGAAGTAGCAGCAGTAGCAGAGACTACTACCTACCACAGCCTCACGGGCAGAAGCGTGACGTAGGGGCGCCGTGAATGATGTAAGGGTACTCCCAGCTCACCAGTGACCTAAATATAAACAAGTTTATTCTTAATTTGTTTTAAATATTGGAACCGGAAAAATATCGTTTAAAAATCCCCAACGCTTCTGATGTGCACACCCAAAATGTTGATGTCTTAATTCGTACAGAGTCAATTTCGCTTTCAGCCCAACTGAGCCGCACTTTAACGAAATGATCTTACAGTACTAATTGATTGAAAGGCACTTTGTCACACCTTAAAAAAGACTTTGATATTATTTCGGGATTTAATTAAATTCCTGTTATCGCTGAAATTCGTCATCATTTTTTAAAACATTTTTGTGACTCATAAATATCCCGTACTACCGATAATCTGGGAATTATGGTAATTATTTTTTCGGCTACACCAAAGTGCATCGTGCTTAAATTCATTGAGAGCTTATTTAGTGAAAGAAAGAAATTTGAAGAGCTCTCAGGTCTTTTCTGATTTCTGAATGCATACTTCAAAATACAGTCAAACCTCTTCAAGCCAAAGTCAGAGGAACTCGCGTAAAATTGACTTGGAGGTTTTTGAGTTAGCGAAAGCAGAATTTTTGTTGTTGGGGAAAGTGAATAAATGCTGGAAGGTAAAATTGGTGAGATTCTGAGCCTTGAAAGTACTGGATAAATGAGTTGAAAGGATGCTGAACTTGGAGGCAAGGGTAATTTTGCCCAATTAGAGGCTCACTTCCTTATGAAAAGCATCAAGATACATTTTTATTGTTCCTCTTCTACTCCTGAGTCCCCATAATAATGACCCAAAAATGCCTCTATAAATAAAACAAAATGAGCATTTACGAACTTGCCTTTCACGAAGTTAAATCCCTCCATATATGTGTCATTATGTAAAAACAACTTCCTTAAGCACTAACCCTCTTAACTCAATCGTTCCAAACTGGAATATAATCCTTTAAATCAGGAATGATCACTTTCATGGCTTATTTATTTTATCACCTCCCTTCTTCTCAGAGTGGAGGTTTATATTAACTTGTTCTTGAGGGAGTTCAGGCATGGACTTGGAAAAAATTTTGATATCGGGAGATTTTTCAGCTGAGACAGGTTTTGGTAAGCAATAATGTCTGACCATGTACATCCCTGAAATCAGAAAAGAGCGCTTTCATTGCTCATTTTAATTTTATTCTACTCAAGAGTGGAGGTTTATATTGCGTGATTTGCAAGGGAATTTAGCCAGGGACGAAAATAAAATTTGACATCGAGAGATTTTCAACTGCGAAGGGTTCGAGTCAGCAATATAAGACCCGACTGGGGTGTCCTTATTTGAATGAAAAATGGGGCGCTTTGATTGTTCAACTATTTTATTTTTATTTTGTCAAATTTCACAGATTTCCCACCTGCTGTCGGCATTCACGGACGCCACGCCGGTGCTGCATCCGATCAGCATCTCAGTCAACTTCTGCGGGCCGTGTCAAACCATTAGTCGGCGGTGCATGAGCCGCCAACCAGCATCAGACCCTCGGTCCTCCTCCCCGTCCACCATTTCCGCACTCATGTCCTCAATGTCCACGACTTCTTACTCATCGCCGGAGATCAACAAAGGCGGCAGTGCTGGCGGTTGTGGCATCAACTCATCGTCGAACCAGAGCAGCAACAGCAGCAGCAGCAGCAGTCGCCGTCGACACGGCGCCGTTGTTTCGCCGACAACAGTGTCCACCACGCCGCCGCCGCCGTCGTCACTGGACGTCGACAGCAAGTTCTCAGACAATGGCTGCACTGGTGGTGGTGGTGGTGGACTTTGCAGTGGGCAAGGGTCTGCGGAATCCACACCGCCGGTGAGTGCGTCCACGACACCGTCGCCGGCATCGTCGACAACGTCGTCTTCCGGCGACGGATGCGCCGGAAGTAGAAGTCGAATGCTGCACCATCAGGACTCCGCGTCTGACGACAGACGACATCATCAGCTCTCGGGTGGTGGTCCTTGAAGATCCACACCCCGCGTGATTTCATTTTCGGTGGCATTATTTCAAGACGAAAACAAAAAACAAAAAAACAATACGAAGTCTCAGACTTTGTTGAATAACGAAACCCGAGTTTACCAATATTTGTGAAATGTTTTGTTGGGTTTTAAATGTTTCGTTCGACGGATCAAGAATTATTCTATATTCATAAAACCGCACGAATAAAGCTTATGATCATTTCTCAAAAAGGATAATTTTGAACAGGGATGATCATTTTTCGAAATGGAAAATTAAACCATAATGTTTTCAATTCCGAAGTGAAAATTTTCTCGTAGCCCAATAAAATAAAACATATCATGAAATTAAAAATAAAATCCCATGTTAGTCTACTGCTTAATTGTGGAATGCCGCAATAGAAATACATCACGAGTTTTTGACATAAATGCAATATTCGGTTCCGCAAATTCAAAACTCATTCTTGTAATGCACTCCCAATTAATGAAAGGCATTCTATTAAATTTAAAATCCATACAAAAACTCTGAATTCTATTTTTCGGCCATTATTCTTGTGGCATTAATTAACTTCCCGACGTGCAATTGATTTAAAAAGCACTGCTATTTTATCAGGAAGTTATTTCAACTACGAGAGCTCGAAAAAAATAAATGAAGGATAAAATTATTTAAAGATCATTCGAAATACTTTTATTTCGCACTGTCAAGGCAAGCTCATTGATTTTTAAGCGAAACAATGGTTCAAACAGACGTCTTTTCATTTTTAAAATTGATGAATGAACTTTTTCTCTCTGAATGTGACTTATTTCAGTAAAGAGTCTACTAAAAATAAATTATTTGAAAAGCTGTGTGACGTAAGAAAATGACTTTTTTTTTTAAAGGAGTCACCTTTGAAGCTCACTTGATGGTTGCATTTTGGAGACAAAGGATAATGTCATGAAAACTGAATTACATTCTGCCAAGAAATTATGCTGAATTTTAAGTTCATTGAAGATTGCGACATAAGTTCATTTGAATGTTTCATCAATTCATGGACGAATGGACAATGATTGTCACTTCTTGCTGATCAGAATGCATAATGAAGTTCGCTCGTCACTTGCTTAAAAAAAGTGGTAGTTTTCAATGCAAAAAAAAAGAAGATTTAGAAATTATTTTTGTCTTCCTTGTAAAAAATCAACCAAGGATGAGCTTTTGTGCGAAAGAAACTGGGATAGCTTTTATGTGAAACTTGCCAAAGGAGCTCTTGCTTATTTCCGCTGAACGATGACTTGTTTCGTTTTTTGAAGCAGTGAATGAGGAAAACAAATCGCTTTGATCGTATTTAATTTTATTGTGATCAGTGTCAAGTATAGAAATGGGAAAAAGAAGAGAAGAAAAAAAAAACCCCCATCACTCACTCGAAATTTTAGGATTGATGCGAAAATGAAAATCGCTCTCCCCGAGTTTTGCTTCACTTGTCGTGATGAAGAAGCAGCTTATTTTCACGTTGTTTCTTAGTGTCTTTTTGTTTTGAAGATTGACACAAAAAAATTAGAATGTAAGGGGAGAATGATTTGTTTTTTTTTGAGACACCACTTGCAAGTGCGTCGGTTATGTTTTTTTTGTTGCGATATTGAAAATGTCGCGGAGCTTAACAATTGTTTGGTTTTTTATATGCGCCGATTTTGCGTCGAATTGCTCGAATTTTAGATCCCAGTTTTTTTCTATTCCTTCTCTAACATTCCTTTTTCGCCCTTTCAGGGATAAGACCTTGGAAATTTGGATTGGGATGAGTTATTCGATTTTAGGACGAAAGAAAGAAAGAAAAATTTTGCAGTGACACCGACGTTGTTTGTGAGCTTTTTTGAAGGTTGTGACGCTCGTGTCGAAGTTTTTCTCCTTGAACCCCCCCAGTTTTACCGTTTTTCAACCCCCTGGTTTCAATTGTCCTCGAATGTCATTTCGTCGAGAATTTCTTTTTCTTTTTTTATATTGCGTGAGGAAAAACAAATGTTAAAATTCCTCCTTCTCTTGTTTTTTTTTCTTCGTTATTGAGAGGGTGATTTTTGAAAAAAGGAGCAAATTTTTCCTTGTTTTGTTGGATTCTCGTTCAGATTCGGGCTGGGATTTGTCGACACTCGCGACGATGACGTTGATGGGAGAATTGTGGTGCTGTTTGTGAGACCCGAGATACGAAATGGGGAAACGGAAGAAAATACCTGTTTTTTCAACCAATCCACTCGGTGTTTTTCTTTTTCAATTTATCTCTCAGCAGTTTTAATCAGCTTCAGCAGAGGTCCATTGAAAGATGGGCGGTGAAGAGTTTGCTTCTTTCGACTTCAGGTTGCTTTGCTAACATTTTATTCTGATGTCGCCGTTTCAAATTCCTGACGGATCAATTTATTGTCCGTGTTTCTAGGGTTTTATTTAAAAAAATCTAAGCATTGTACAATAAATTTTCCTATTCAATAGATAATTTGGATGCACGGCATTCACGCGAATGGAAAAGCGCATTCTCTTCAGATCCTGACGACATTGAATAACGTTCGTTCATTGCATTTTTGTGTGTGATTAAAATTGTATCCACCATAATTTTCTCCGCAGTATAATTTGCTTGAAGTAAGATCTGAACTAAATATTGTACAGAAGATTGTTGATACCAATTTAAAATTCGAAGAAGGATGTACTGTATATTGACGTTTTCTCCTACATAGCATGTTTTCTCGAAAGAAATGCAAACTTTTCTTTATTAATTCCATGCTCTTATCCTCAATCCTGGAAAGCTATATTGCATGTGACAATTCGAAAATCCCATAAATATACAAACTTGAAAGTTTGAGTACAATAAACTGATTTGCGCCGGTTTTTCCCGTTGGTTCCTTCACTTCAACAAAATTTTTTTCCGATTTATTTCCTGGTTGAATGAAGCAGTCCTGAATTCCTGTATATTCTTCATAATAACAGTGAAAATATTTTATTTAAATTAAATCATACATCACTTTAATTCATGTAGATGCATGGTCTGGGTTTTTTTACGGTGACCTTGCATGTTAATTTTTTGATACGAACAGAAAATTTTAGCATTTTTAAAAAATTTAATCGCAGATTTTGATAATTAAAAATTTTAATGATTATTTTTAGAGAGGTTTTTGGTTGTTTTTACGGTAGAACTTACCATGTAAGTAGATTTATTTTTAAAGGTGATCATGGGGCCCAAATTCGAGGAGTTTTCAAATATTTAGGGAAATTGAGGATATTGTTCATTAAAAATGCAATGCATTTTTTTTTATTTACGGATCAGAATTTTTGAAACTTATTTTATGAAAAAGATTTTTAGGGTGGGCCTGAGATATAATTTAATATTTTGGCTTTAGAAGACGCAAAATTAAAGTAAATGGACTCTCGGAGTTTCACTGAAAAATATTTCTTTCCAAGATTTGACCCTCGCTGTCATCGGGAACCAAAAGATCAACGAATCAATTGATTCAGTCAAATCAGCGATTCAGACAATACGGGAAAATAACGGGTCGTTTGCAGAAAAAGTGCTCAGAATATAGCCTGCAGTTGACACCCGCGGCGGCAACCCCAGCAGCACACAATCAATAACCCCCGAATACCCCGCCAATGCTCCTCGCAGACTCAATTAATTCAACGGAGGTATACGCCGAGAGGATAATGCAACACGCTTCGCTTCCCAGAATAAATTAACAGGGATTCGGGAATCGTCTGAAGAATGTTTTCCGGTTGTTTTCTATACACAGTCCCGTTTCTTTCGTGAATGCGATGCGACAACATTCGTTTTTTTTTTTACAGCAAAAGTTTTTTGAGGCATCATATCAAACTTCGGGGTGGGATATTGAATGAAAGCGGGAATATACTGTACTATGAGATGCTGTATATTATATACTGTACTTTTATCTTTGAAGGCAGTATATCACTCCCACTATATACAGGGATTCGGAAAAGATGTGGTCCCCACACGAGCCGCATTCGTAATTGACTTCCCTGTATCCCTTGGACAAGGGCTTCCCAAAATTACATACAGTACTTCTGCAAGAATTATGTTACAATTATCTGTAGTTCAATTTGTCACGCAGTACTTATTTAGACAGGAAGTTGAAGTTGGGCATTAAACAAAGCCATCATTTGACAAAGAACTTAGTCAAGTTCTCTACTAACAACAGTTTATTTCACAACAATCCTCAAAATGGGAGAGAATCTTCAGATTTCACAGCTAAAAATGGTCTGATGCTTTCCACACAAAATTTACCCTTTCATACTCAGAAACCTAAAATCATCAAGAAAATAAAACCCGGAAATCTTAAGAAAACCAGGTCCCCAGTCTCCACTACCTCCAGGTTGGCATGCAGGGGTGAGCAAACCATGTGCTAAAACAAGACTCCTTTCCCTTTCCTTTCCTGTCTGAAAATAAAAGAAAAACATGCAGCAAACACAGGTTTGAGCTCACTATTAAATTTGAGATTGTCTTGGCGATAAGATTTGCTTCCATGAAATTTTCAAAGGAATTGCTCTTGTAATTTCCGCCACAATTATCTTTCTGGAAGCAATAAAAACTCAAAAAGCAGTTCAATAAAACTATGTTTGTACATGATAGAGCATTTAATGCCGCATTTTGGTCCTTTTCCTGGATGAAAAAAAAAAGCATCCAGATTTTTTTTTTCTTCTGTCAATGATGAGTGAGAGGAAACAATTGTCGCTATCATCGATAAGAAATCTCTAAAACTCAAATCCGAATCCATTAAACGTCTTTCTGATGCATCATAAAGACCTTTGATGATTTCTTCCATTTAAATAGACAATACGAGATTGTTTAAAAAAAAACTAAGGTCCATGCATTATGTAATTTGCCCAATTAATGTTTTTACCTGAGTACCATGCACCCTCACTTGAAGACATGCATAATTCTTTTTTAGCTCCAAAATTAGTTAAAAGCGTATCCTGCATAAGATGTATAGCCCAAATTTTAATGAAAAATGATTAATCTTCAAGAATTACAGCAGGTAAAATGATTATATCATGAACAAGTATAAGAATAATTCGATTGCATTAAATTTGCATTTCTTGGTGATTTATCGGTAATGGGATAAGGATAATGCAGGACGGAATTTTGGAAAATTTGCCGGAAAAGTTTGTACTGTACTCGAGTAAGACACGCACTCAACTTTTTATTCAAATTTTTGGAGGAGAAAAAGCGTGCGGCTCTTTGTTGCTAATTTTTCTGTTTTTTTTTTCTGCATCAAAATAAAAATCAGCGTAAAAAGGACAAGACAATTTCAGAGAAAACTATACTTAGATAACAATTGATGCCACAAAGTTAATTTCTATAAAGGGGTGAATACATCCATGCAAACACAAATTATAATTTTCTCTGGCTGTATCCTTTGGAATCGTCTTCTTTTATTATTCCAACGTTTGTGTCCATTATCGGATTTTTTTCCTCGCCGGCATTTTCTTTTGGCACCGTATTAATCATTGTTTTGGTCATGTTTCTTTTTTTATTTATTTTTTTTACTCAACACTTCAAAAAAATATGTATGCGGTCCGTTGAACGAAATTCAATTTATTTTCAAAACTTGGTCCAGAGGTCGCCAAAAGTAGAACCCTCAAAGTTGCATCTCGCGTTTGGGCAACCTTTTGCGAAAACCCCACTATATCGTATATGTGTGCACATAGTCAACAACGGGCCCCAGGCAGGGGAAAGTCCAAGGAAGACAGGAAAAGGACCCGAATGATCGGGAATCCAGGATGCGATATGCCTAATCCCTTCCGGATTCCCGCAGAGCCCGTGGATTAGTAAAGCAATTCGACGTGTACACTTCATCCCGGGGAATACATCAGGCGAGGGGAATTGTTGAAATCAATTCCCCCCTCCCCGTGCTTTTTACCTCGCATTCCCGTCGAATTCGCGATTAATTAGGCTTCCTTGCGGCGCATCCTAATTATATTCATCAGCTAAACCCACCGACTATAGACCCAAGGATCCCTCATCGAAAAGTCGACGATGTTATTGAGTAGAAAAAGTGTGGAGGAAATGAGCGTCCGCCAGTTGATGATGTTGAGGCAAAGCTGGGGAAAAGACAGATATTTTACCATTTGTTGAGGAATGAATCAACCCAACATAAAGAATTGAACCATAGCGCAGTGGAAGAAAAGGTGGGAAATAATAAGGCAGGGCAATCAGCCAGTTTGCGGCTGGGAATATGTAATTAAAGGGGTACCTTAATTACATATCCCTAGTTTTGTCTGGTTTAATCACAGTCCACAATAAATCACAATCAAACAAAATACAAAAAATAATGCATCACAATAAATGAAATAATGCATCACAATAAATGAAATAATGCATCACAATAAATGAAATAATGCATCACAATAAATGAAATAATGCATCACAATAAATGAAATAATGCATCACAATAAATGAAATAATGCAACACAAATTCAATGAAAACAATACATTTGTACTGAAATAATACAATGCAACAATTGAATCAGAAGAATTGGGGTTGCATAGTTTGAGTGAAGTTTACTGTAAGAGCTAATTTTTTAGGACTGATTATTGGGAGTGGAAGAGTGCTGGATTTTATTTAAAATTTAGCACGATGCTTCTGTCAGCTGACCTGACCAAAGCACTGGACTTTTTCCTCACCTGTGATTGGCAGACAAAATGTGCATCAAAGAAGTTGCCCATCCAGCAAACGGATGCACAAAGGAAAATGGGACCAGAATCCAGGTCCTGGGACCTGAGGTCCCTGGGCCCAAGTTCTGGTTCCCCAACACCATTTACCTGTAATAATTTATGGAATTCAAGTGTGGAAAAGTTGATCAGGCATTATAGGTTTTTGTGTAAGCCAATCACCAGGAAAAAAAATCCTCATTTGCAGAGCTTCCCCTGAAATGGGATGTGCTGAGTGCAGATACAATTCTGTGACTTATTGGAGCAAGAATAGCTGAAAAATATAATCTGAATATAGCTTCTGAACTCTATGCATTTAATTTTGTGTGTTTTACAAGTTACAAATTTGTGAAAGGTTTCTATCTCATTTCAAATTTGTTTTCAGAAAAGAAAATTTTTCAAAAGTGGCTTCCAACTTCATGCGTCTCAGATATGATTTGAAAATGTACAAAATTTTGTCTTCTGGAGGTTTTCTTGTTCTTGTTTGGCAGTTGAAGTTACCTGACAATTAAGGCATAAAAGTTGGCTTGGTCCCTATAATAAAACTTCAGAGAAACTTTCACCTGCTGAAATGAATTGTTTCAAGTTTCTATCCTGAGAAACCTGTCTTCAAGCCCATCTTTCTGATTTTTTGAAGACGTTCCACAATACAGCTGCTCCATTATTGGTTCTTGACTTGATTTTTGCAACAAAAAAGTGGAAAATTTTCAAATACAGTCTTTCAATAGGTACTTGTACTGAATGAATGAATGAACAGAACACTTTATCTGCCACTTTTCAGCCTTCACAAGGCACAAGCAAGACTCCGGCATCCAAACCCCCTCCTCACCCAACCCAACTCCCCCAAAAGACATTCAATCACTTCAAAGCATGAAACAAAGGAAAAACCAATGACAAAAACAAAAGAGAGAACACACTCCACAAAATAAAACTGGACATCTGACACATATGCATACACCCACCCATCCTAATTTTTGATCTAATCTGTTTGCTAAACCTGGTTGCCTGTATATATATTGTACTGTAGTTCAATTTTTTACACTGTGCTTACTTTTGTGGAAAGCATCAGACCATTTTTAGCTGTAAAATCTGAAGGTTCTCTCCCATCTTGGGGATTTTCATGAAATAAACTGTTGTTAGTAGAGAACTTGCCTAAATTCTTCTTCTGGCTTTGTTAAAAGCCCAAAGTCTAATTTCTGTCTAAATAAGCGCAGTCTGAAAAATCGAAATACAGTTACCTATTGAAATACTTTAAAATTGTTCAAGCAAAAATTTCTCTGAGTCATCTGCAAAAATGTTATAAAACTTTGCCAATCTTTGCGCCCAAAAAATTTTTGGGGAAAACTGAAATATATAGTCCAACAGGCCCACAATATTTGACCTATACCCTCGATAATAAGCACCATAGGCTACTCTCTCTTGGGAAAATAAAATATTGATACAAGACCTACCTTACCTATACAGGGTGCTTAGAGTATGTTGCTCTTGGTTTCTGCGTGAGTCGAAAGTCGCTCAATCTTTGTCAAGCCAGGGATGCAAATTAAATACAAGACTGGCTGGAATCCGCTTATGCGACGTTGTTTCGTTCGGGTGACAGCAATAACGCCGGCGTAATCCTGGCTCCAGGGGCGTTGCCCAGCATTTTCGTCTTCCTGTTTATTTATTTTTATTTTTATGTGTGTGTTAAATATATTATTTTGCTCGGCAACTAATCGAGCTTGTTGACACAGCGTTGACTTATTGCTACACACTTCGGGGTCAGGTCTGTTGCACACGCATTCTGGCGGGCGACAGAATGGCATAATCCGCGAAGAAGTCCTCAAGTGTGCATGCATATACGTCTTCCACGTCAAGTTTCTCGACACATTTATTTCATTTTTGTGTTCCGCTTTCGCCTTCATAAACTTTGTTCGAGAATCTTTCTCTCGTCAGCTACAGGGTTCCATCTGAATTTGTATAATTTTTTTTAAGGGAGAAAAATAATTCGAATAAGGCTGCTTGGGAGAAAACGTGCTCACTTTTCGTCAATATTCTGCCTACTGTTGCTCAAGCAAGAGTTCTGGTGTGTGAGAATTGGATTCTGTGGAATAACGGCACATGGTTCCCGGATGAACTAGATTCAATTGGAGATTTACTATCAATGAAAAAAAACAGGCTGGTAGCGCATAACAAATAAAACCGTATTTTGTGGAGCAAAATTTTTGCCGGAATAGCCTTACACAATTTTTTTTTTAAATCGACTATAGGCGCTATTTCATGGCATTTCCGTCCATCTGATGATTGAAATTATAAAAATAAATTTATGCTGGAAGACTTGATTATATAACGAGGATATATATTGTACAGCGAAAAATGGTTATATTCACTGAAACCAGCATTGGGACCGAGAAAAAACGTTGATGATGAAAAAAATGTGTCATAAATAAATTTAAAAAGCATTCATTGTGGCTATATAAGGGAGGGACCCAAAAAACACATTTTTGTAAGAATTGCCTCATTATAACATAATTTGTTGTTACGAGATTTGTTTGTACTAACACATAGTGATCTTAAATTTTATACTTTTCTGATGGTTCAACTCCCTGAATTTCGTTTTATCAATTTGTGAGTGAATTACCAAACTTACCCAATAATTACCTTCTGCGCCCAAACGTGATACAGTAATTTTGTCTTTGTTTCCACTCTTTTTAGTTATTAAAATAATATTGAATAACTTTGGATTAAAATCTATCTTCGAATGCACTTATAAAATGAATTTAAACTACTTCACAGTATTCTGTTTTTGACTGTTCTGTGAATAATATAATAATTAGAAAGAGAACTCTGAAAATTTTGGAAAGCTAGGAGAATAATTGTTCACACAAAAACTGTATCCAGCATGATCCATGTGTGATTGTCATCCAATTTCATTCAAGAATTTGTCTTTGAGCGTGTCGCTCACTTTGTTTAATGACAATTTTTGGGGCAAATATTTAGGATGCAATTGCGTATATATAGGGTGGTAAAGGATATACTGTATCTCGACAGAATCTTGAGAATGAAGCACAATTCTCGCGAATGAAGTAAATGTGTAGTTTACTGAAACATAGATTCCTCGGAATGATGGTTCGGAAGAAAGTCCTATCCTCACCATCAGCAAGCACACATCGTGCAGAAACCCCACAGGTGCCTTTTTGAAGGTCCCCCTCTTGGTAAAAGTCTTCACCAAAACGCTTCAGAGGCAGCAGGAGATCAAATTACCCTGTACAAAATCATGGCATTGACAGAGGCAACCCTGAAATGATGGGTCCTTGCCTCATTTAGTCACAGTATGGTATTTTCATTACCTGCAATGGCTTCGCCATAAATCGCCAGGATATAGTATTTAAATTTTAAAAAGCCATTTTTTATTTTACGAGCTATTGGCCAAGAATATTTTGAATGAATTAAAATATTCTGAAGGACTTTTGCCATTTTTAAATTAGCAAAAACGTTTCTCCGATCAGATAACATAATTTATCGCAGAAATGATGCACACTTTCAACGCTTTATTCGCTTATTTATTATTTAAATCCAATTTAGCAAAAACTGAAACAGGGATCTGTAGAAAATTTGATACAGTATTTTTCTATACAATCATGCCAACCATTATCAGTCCACTAAGACTGACAAATACCCAACCAAGATCCCCCCCCCTGCCTAAAGGTACCCAACCAAAAGCCCCCCTGAAAGCCCCCCCTTCCCCCCATTTTTGCACCAAGGGGAGCTTTTGGTTGGGTACCCTTTAGGTCCAGTCCAAAAGCCCCCGAGGTCAAAAGCCCCCCTGAAAGCCCCCCACCCAAATTTTTGCACCAAAGGGGGCTTTTGGTTGGGGGGCTTTTGACCTAGGGGGGTTTTTGGACTAAATCCGCCTAAAGCCCCCCCTGGTCAAAAGCCCCCCTTCTGCTGCCTTTTTCCTTGCAGTCACTGATGCTCTCCATATCATTTTATTCTTGATAAAAACTTCTTATTTCATCTTCTTCCCACAATGCAATGTTCTTTGGCCTCACATATTCCCAGTGTCTAGTACTGGCTTTTGTGTTCTTAAACATGAATAAATAGCTATTTTAGTATGCCTCTTGACCACCCTTCTTATTTTTGATGATCGGGAGTGCCCCAACCATTGGATCAAGAAGGTAAACTGATGATTTTGCAGAAGTAAGCAAGTAATGATGCTTTGACATACAAAGAATCACTGATGGCCACTGCAGGCAAAGCATCCTTTATATACTGTACTTAACTTATAGGCACATTGGTACAGTACTTGGTCTTGTGCTGGGCCTGCTGGTGAAAGGTGCAGCTTACCATCAAGAGTTACAAGAATGACTTTAATTCCTGATTTTTTGCATGAACAGGGGGAGGGGGGGGGGGTTGGACTACAATTGATTGACAAAAACGTATGAACGAACCGTCGCACGTACAATATTTCGAGTACGGCATGCTGTACTTTTATTCGGAACATAAGAATGATAATAAAACAACGAGGAAGAATTATGATTGGCAGGAATTCGTTAAAGTTGTTCGGGGTTTTTGTGTGAGAAAGCTCGAGTTTGTAATCGATCCAACTTCTATATGTATATGCCATGTATTTACACAGCAAAAAAAAAATATATTTCCGAGTAAAACTTCAGGTGCTTCTGCTTCTTCTCCTTGAGCCCCTCTTTTTTTTTCTCGGCGTGTCCCTCAACACGTGTCCAACGACGAGTGTGGAAATCGTTCCAGGTGACAAATCGGCGATAAAACGGGAAGCAGACAGATGACAAGTGACAACAATGATGACCCCCTGAGCAGAATCCTTTTGAGTTTTATATTTTCGTCTACAGGATCAACCCACCGTGAAAACTGCGCGCAGAAAGGGACCCGTACACCAGCGGCAGACCAAATTTCCCTTGTGCCAATAAAGAACCGGCCTTGAGGCGCCACCCAGCGTGCTGAATTCTCGCATTCCTTCGGGGCGCCGACAGCCGCCTCATCTTCTTTTCGCAGAACAGGAGGAGGAGGTGGGGGAAAAAAAATAGAGATACCCTGGGCTGCCATCAAAGAAAATTTCGGGTTTTAATTTCTGCTGAAGAATCAACTGGGCCTCCTGACGAAGAATTTCGTACGATTTAGGAAATAAAAATACTATTTATTTATGAAATATTTCACTCAATTTAATTTACTGTATTTTCTTACTTCAACGACGTACACTTTTTTGCCAATTTAAATACCGTATGTATCTCAGCAATCTTCTTGCCAATAACAGAAGAATTCCTCAAAGACGGATTTTTGATTTTCATCACTCGCCGAAGATTTCAGTATGAAAAATGTTTGAGACGGTGGATTGCACAGAAAGCTTGCAGGAAATTGTAATTTTTAACACATTTTAAAATCCCTTATGTCGGAAAGGGGAAGAATTTATCATTGATGTACTTTTGGATTTTCAAATTTTCTTCTTTTTTTCCGTCAATCATGGAAGAAAAATCGGATGCGGGAAAATATTTATTTGATTTCATTTTTTTAAAGCTTGATGGATATACAACAGACCAGCATTTCAAATGCGGTATCAGCACATTAACTGACGAATTCAGTTGGAAACCCTGTGAGAAATTTGGGATTTTTCTTGAGCGAGGAGACCAGACTTAACTCGAAAATGTTTTTCCGGTTTCCCTGCTGAATGCAAATACTGAACTGAATTTCAAATTATTGGAAAATTTATGGACGTTTCCTGGCATCATACCCAGCATTCTCAAACTAACGTATTCTGCCTATCTAAAGTTCTTAGTTTAAAAATAATTTTTTTGTATGGTATATCCAAACGAAGATAATTGAAGTACTGTACACTATAAGAGAAAATCGAACATGGGTGAAAAACGTTGAAGCTGAATTTTTCATCCGAGAGAAATTTTTTAAGTTTTGGCGCACTCTTCATAAATTTATTTATTTATTTCCAAATAACTTTTCTGTATTCGCGTTATTTTTAATTTATTTCTTAAAGTGTTGAAGGGGAAAAAAGGGATAAAAATTCCAACCGCTATCCGAGCGTGCTTGAGAATCAATAAATCTCCACTTCGTCTCGCCACTGAGCTTGAGAAAAGCGTCGTTGCTGGTAAAAAGATGCTCATTTTCCCTCCGGTTTTTATACGCTGCCTAAATAAGCTCAATCAATCATGAGCTAAGCTTTGAAAAGAAGCAACTGTTTTCATCCCACTTGTCACATTTCGCCTTCGTCCCACTCTTTTGTGCAGCTCACCGTAGGGGGGCTCTGAGTGGGTCTACGAGGGGTCCTCTTGATATATTGGGCAATTTTGCGAACCGCAATATTTTTTGGGAGGAAAAGTTGGCGAAGTTTTCTTTTTCTCTTCGGCGGAAGTGCCGTTAAGTTTTGTTTTGCAGCAAAGGTTCGAGCGGCTTTTTTTATTTTCTGAATATCTGCAGATGCTTTTAGCGAATTCCCACGGTCAGGGTCTGCTTGGTATTTTGTCCTCCTGTCGCACGTATTTCCTGGGATTCCACTGGGTATCTTTTCCTCTTCAGCAATAACAATAAATTGAGGTTTCATAGGATTTATTGCCTGCTGGAGAAAATACAGGTGAACCCTCTTTACAACGAAAAATCCTTTTGCGAAGAATATTTAGCTCCATTAAATTTCGTAGTATAGTGAGAAAATCAATTCTCTCTACAAACATTTTTTTTGTTGGTCCCTTGACTTTGGTAGGGGGCCCACTTGTAATTTTTTCAGGCAATCCTTTGAAACCTCAAGTCAAGAACGAATTTTTAAAAAGATATAATGTTGTTGAGAAATCTCTATAACATGGGGAAAGAACCCTATGGTCTAAGTGACGAAGAAAAACGCGATGTACAGACGAGAAAATTTTTGTAGAAAAGATGGTTGTTGAGTCCACCAGCAGTGAATTTTATATCCATTTTTCGACAAACAAACAATGATTCCACGGAATGGCAATGATTCACAAACATCAGCTCGTCAATTAAGAATTCGTGGGGGATTCCCGCAAGTTTTTTTTGCTTTATTGAGAATCCAAGCCCTTTTTGTTTCAGCAACACGTACACAAAGGGAATAGGTCTGAACACAAACCACGAAGACTAGAATTTTCCAGTAGTTTCCATGCAGGAGCAAAACGTGTTTTCATCAATATAAGTACTACTCACGAAATAAGTTTCAAGACAGACACACGGGTAGAATAATTCGGCAACGTNATTCCACTGGGTATCTTTTCCTCTTCAGCAATAACAATAAATTGAGGTTTCATAGGATTTATTGCCTGCTGGAGAAAATACAGGTGAACCCTCTTTACAACGAAAAATCCTTTTGCGAAGAATATTTTGCTCCATTAAATTTCGTAGTAGAGGGAAAAACAATTCTCTCTTCAGACATTTTTTTTTCGTTGGTCCCTTCACTTTGGTTTTGGAGGGGCCCACTTGTAATTTTTCCAGGCAATCCTTTGAAACCTCAAGTCAAGAACGAATTTAAAAAAAGCTATAATGTTGTTGAGAAATCTCTATAACATGGGGAAAGAACCCTATGGTCTAAGTGACGAAGAAAAACGCGATGTACAGACGAGAAAATTTTTGTAGAAAAGATGGTTGTTGAGTCCAACAAGCAGTGAATTTTATATCCATTTTTCGACAAACAAGCAATGATTCCACGGAATGGCAATGATTCACAAACATCAGCTCGTCAATTACGAATTCGTGGGCGATTCCCGCAATTTTTTTTGCTTTATTGAGAATCCAAGCCCTTTTTGTTTCAGCAACACGTACACAAAGGGAATAGGTCTGAACACAAACCACGAAGACTAGAATTTTCCAGTAGTTTCCATGCAGGAGCAAAACGTGTTTTCATCAATATAAGTACTACTCACGAAATAAGTTTCAAGACAGACACACGGGTAGAATAATTCGGCAACGTATCGCCCATTTTACTTTGGGCTTTATTGCTTAATTCTTTTGTTTAAGGTTTCCTTTTTTTTGATTACCACCTCTTCCGGCGCCATGACGACACAGAGAGAAGCTGTTGACCGAGGTAATTGCAACCCGGCAGGGATCTGCATCCCAAATTCCCGGGCTGCGGCACCTTCATCTGAACCCGCCGAGGAGACCCCATTCTTCGGAGGAAACCCGCAATGGAAATTCTCACGCACGCAACCGTCGCGGTTGGTTCGGGTGTTGCTCAAACTTCTCCTTGTACGTATATTCCAAAGACAAAGGTGAAGATAATTTTTGCTACAGTTATTTTTTTCACTCAAAAGTAAGAGCTAGTCATTTATTGACGCCTATTAACGTCGTAGCACGAAAACTAATTAATATTACGTGTTTTTATTGCGTCTACAAAGATATATCTAATGTCAATTAGTGATTTGAAATTTTTACTATTTTATTCAAGGAGTAGTTAATTTGAATCAAAGTCGACTAAAATAAAAAAATCATCATTCTCTCGGTTAAGAAGGGTAAAAACTGAAGCTCGGTATAGTCGATTTGCCAAAAATAAATTTGGCTAACACTTTTACTAAGGTCATGAAGAAAATTTATGCTCATTTAATATGTATAAAATAATCCTTGTTATATGTACTCGTATGTAAGCTCTGCTAAAAAAAAGTATACTGCTCGTCCAACACACAAATTATTCAATATAAACCTTCATAGTTGGAAATTAAAATCAAAGTTCGAATGCTTCGTCGCCTAGAAATTGAAAAAGGCTAAAATTATTTTCAGCCACTTTTCTAAATGTATAAGCGATGTCCTGAAAATGAGATATGCACATTAATAAGTCATTCTCATAAAAATATTTTCAAATTTTCAAATGCGTGATTCTTTCTGAATCATTCCACTCGTATTTACAGTCAGTTCTTCCGTCTGTGATTTTCGGTTGTATCAGCAGATTAGATTCATCAAATCATATTTTTCGACTCCAATGCTGCGTCAACATTATACTGTAGTTCAAATTCAATTCCTTTTTTGATTAATTTCATAGTTATTTCCATGTCAATTTTGGTCTAAGTCAATAAAACCGCATTCGCTTCGTGTAAAAAAAGGAGACCGTTTTTATGTTTTGAGTTCAAAAAATTGGTATACAGTGTTATTTAAATATTGATTTCGGAATTCCCTTCGACAGCAACGCGATTTTAAAATAAAACTTTGCAATTTTATGCCGAAGAACCCCACATTATTGTGACCACCTGAATAATTGGTATATTTTAAAAATATTAATCGCGGAATTCCCTTGATAGTAACGCGATTTAAAAATAAAACTTTGCTATTTTATGCCGAAAAATCACACATTATTGTGACCACCTGAAAAATTGGTATATTTTAAAAATATTAATTGCGGAATTCCCTTGACAGTAACGCGATTTTTAAATAAAACTTGGCAATGTATGCAGAAGAAAAAAAACCTCCATCATAACCAGCACCTGGAAACGATTTGGCGCCTCGTGGTTTGAGAGGCGCCGAGACGATTTGGAGAATCCGAACCGACACTTCAAGTTCAATGCCATACTCGGGTGTCACGGAAACCAGGGCCCGTATTTACTGCCCACCCAACAATTTGCATAAATTAAGTCGCCACGAAAGACCACCTGGCTCGCTACACAATTACTGACTAACTTCACACAGATGGGGGACGTAATTTATATCATTTGGATTTTCTCGGGAAATTCTGGGCGCATTCGCAATCGTGGAATCAATCGTGGCTCCGTCCGAGAAATGACTGTCATTCACAGTAGCTTCATTTTGCTCTATTTCTGTGGCAATATAATAAATAAGAAACCGAGTTTGAATTGGAAAAATAAAAATATAACCGCCACCTCGAGACATAGTGCAGTACTTGGAATGATTATTGTGATATTCAGTGGAGACTTTTGATTGAGAAAAAAATATTCACTGCTGGGTTTCACAGGACAAATCTTGAAGATGATGCCTACATTTTCATGATACGTTTACAATCATTGCAAAATTGATGAAAATGTTTTTTGTATCGTATAATGACGGAAATCTGCAACTGAAAGGCGTCATTCTGAGAAACTTAATGGACCTGAAGTTCAATAAATACATGCTATATGTAAAATTAATGAACATTAACTTGAATTTGCTTTAATTTTGGCTTATGCTGCAATTCTTGTTACTGACATTTTGTTTTCAATGTCAGGGAAAGAAGGGGTGTACGCATACACATCAGTTGTGTAGTTGTATTTTGTGAAATGTATTTTCTTTTATTTTTGTTCTCCATGTGCAGATATTTTCTCTGTTTCCCATTCTGAAGTGATTGAATGCCTTTGAATGGATTTGTGTTGGGTGGGGATGAGGGGGTTTGGATGTGGGAATGTTGATTGAACCTTGTGAATACTGAAAAGCAGAAAATAAAGCTTTATGTTCATTCATTCATTCATTCACTTGAATTTCAGAGTTGAGTCTTTTGATATCTTCAGTTTACTCTCAAAATTCTCAGTGAATGTCGATATCAATGTTGTACTGAAAATAAAAATTCTTTGAAAAGCGGATGCGTTCCTAAATAAAATTCATTACCAAGTTTACGAAGAATCTGACTCAAGTCCGAGGCAGAAACGTCAAGTTACTCACTAAACTGGCAGAAAACCGCAAAAACCGCGTAGTTTTTCTGAAGAAACCAGTGGATAATTAGACACCTATTAAACTAAGCCCAGCCCCAGCAGTCGTAAATGAACCACAACACGTTCAGTTTCAAACATGGCATCGATTTTTCTTGTTTTTTTTTCCTCGCACGTTTAAATCAATACAATGGTAAGAAACCATGCGACAACCATTCAATATTTTTTTCCCGTGCAAGCGCAGTAAAGCAAGAACATGATTCTGTCTCTTCTTTCGTCTCGCTCCTTCCAACTTGTACATTCATTTTTAAACGAGAGAGCGCTATAAAAAAAAAAAAACCGGAAACAGCACTTGATCGCGCGAAAAAAAGAAACTTATTTTCGCGGACTGGGAAAAGAATTAGCAAGGCAATAAAACAAACGAAGACGCGAGATGACGTTTGCTTCTCATTTTTTCTTTCTTCTTACATTTTTGTTCAACGTTAGCATCATGGTTATCTCAGATCACAAAAATGACTCTAAAATCCTTCGCCGTCGCGAGTTAATCAATCAGTTCCGTCCCACATTCATCCAGATGAAAGAAACAAACAAAAAATAACACAGAAGACAAAAACGTTTGAAATGCTTCGGAAATTCAGCAGCAAGATGCAAAATGCAGAAGAAAATGAGTGATTGAAGAAATAGGTCGAGATTAGCTTTTTTTTTTTAGGTTCGAATTAGAAAAAAACAAGATATTTGGGTTTTAAGGGGGAAAGAGACAGATGAAGGTTTTTTTTCGCATTTCTCTTTCTTTCTTCGTTCCGGTTCTTTTTTTAAAATTCATTTTTTTTCACGCACACTCGCTCTTTCGCTCGAATTTGCTTTCGGATTCTTTCTTTCTTTGCTTTGGCATCGCGATCGTCCTTCCCCTTTGCTTTTTTTTTTGTCTTTTTCTGCGTGGGGGAATGTTTCTTTGTTTTCTTTTTCCTTCGTTGCATTAATTAATCCTGAGATTCCGGGGCTCGTTATGATGGTTTTTGAAGGGTTTCATTCTGCTGGTGGGTATAAGTATTTTTGCTGTGTTTTCGTCTTCGTTCATTTGCACGTGTGCACCTCGATCTTCTTGTCGCACTGCTGACACTTGACCGAACAGCACCAGAAGAATTTGCAGTTGCACTTTTCCACCTGTTGAATCACCTGCAAATAATGTGAAGGAAACAATTGTCAGTTTACTTCTTCAAATAAAAAAAAATTGATTATTATACGAGTAGCATACTTGGTTTCATTTTGCGAGAAAAACGTTTACCTCGCTTTTTCTGGCCAAAATTCCTGAACCGTTACTGTACTGGAAAAAAACATCCAGGAGAAATTGTCTTGAATTGTCGACTCGGTGAATTTACAAAAACAGATGATCGTTTTGAGTGAACCATTTTTTTTTAATTTGACGGGGTTGAAAAAAGGTTTATCTCGATTTTTTTCTGGGCGGAATCCTGGAAACACGTTACTTTCAAATCGCAGAGGAAAAACATTTTAGTTGACATGATGAACTTTTCAAGCATCGATCGTCATGTAAGGATTATTTTTGGCCTCGATTTTTGTTCAGCAAGGTTTATCTTGGTTTATTTTTTGGGCAGAATCCCCAAAAATAAAAATAAAAACAGTTTTCAGTTTGTTTTTGAAAAAAAAATCGCTACGTGAGTGTTTTTATTTTTGTTTTGGTCTCATTTTTGGGGGAACAATTAAGGTATAACGCAGTGTACAGTGAGACCCCGAGATGCGGACGCAATTGGTGCATCAAGAGTGTCCCTAAGTTGAAATGTCCCTAAGTCAAGTCTCATTTTTCCTTAGACTTACATTATATAATTTTAATTGGGGTTTTATGCGCAAAATACTCACCATAATTCCATGAAAATTAAAATTGTCTCCCAATAAAAACTGATTCAATCAATATATTTCAACACAATATGGACATTTGGGGAATTGAATGCTGATACCTCTGTACAGTACATAGAAATGTTGGCATTCTCTGTAAAAATAAAATTCAAGTGAAAAAGAGAGAAGGAAGTCCCTCTATGCTGGAGGTAACTTTTTTAAAATTAGCAAAATGGATGGTAAATTGGTGAGAGAAATGCCCAAGAACTTTTCTTTCATCAATTTTAGGGTTGGAAATATCTGTTACTTAATTCCGTCTGAAACTTTTTTGCAATTTTATCAGAAAATGTCCCTATGTTGAGTCAGTGTCCTCATGTTATTGGGCCTTTTTATTAATTTTTATGAAAAAATAAGTGTCCCTGTGTTGAATTGTCTGCATGTCAAGGTGTCCGAATGTGGGGGTCTCACTGTATATGTTTTAAAAGTGGGATCCCGGAATCAGAAACGAGTTCCAAGAAAACCCCGCGACGAATGACGGGTTCCCTAAATGTTTCCGATTAAATCAGTGTACATTACTGTACCTGTGTATTGTAGCCTCGCCCGCAGCAAAGCACGTCGCAGGAGTCGCCCTTGGTGGAGTCCCGCGAGCACCGGCGCCCAGAAGTGCTCGGGATCTGGCGCCGCTTGTCGCCCTCGCAATAATTGAGACTCTCGTGGATGTACACCAACTTGTCGCCCATCCCGGGCA
>CAJPEX010001046.1:0-59845 GCA_905338405.1 Notodromas monacha
TGCATAATGAAGCTATTTTCAAGGTCCCCATGACTTCGTTGTCAAGATTTTACTGTAATATCGTACAAAATGACGCGTGCATCAACACAATATTCAAGCGACATCTAGGTAAACCTAAAATAAAATTCCAGAACGACGACCTTGGGCATTCAAGCAAAAAATGTTTTTTTTTTCTGAATCTCGCATGGTTTCCGCCTAAAAATTTGATGGAAGCAAATGCGCTCGCTCCTGAGCAGTTGCACTTGGCAGACTAAAGTTGCTACGTAAAAAGCGATTTACAAAAAAAGGCAACTCACCTTGAACAACATTGTAAACCCCATCTGGAAGACCAGCTTCTTTCAACAATTCACCAAGCGACACAGCTGTCATAGGAGTGAATTCGGAAGGTTTGAAGACCATGGAATTACCAGCAGCGAGAGCCGGTGCCACTTTCGAAGAGCAATTCTGAATCGGAAAATTCCATGCTCCGATTCCTAGAATACAGTACAAAAAGCGACATAATTCCAATGTCCTCTCTATGTCTGAATCCTGCATTAAAAACCTCCATAAATCAAAGACTTTCCACCCCCTAATCAGATTTTCCGAAGGAATGTTTTTTCTTATTTAATTGACACAGGGAAGAGAAAAGCAACAAAAAAATGTCCCTATATGTGTGAAAGACTAATTGGGCAAATAAACCCCTGCCTCAAAGTTCAGCATCCTACCAACCCTATTTAAACACAATTTAAGGCCTATAATATCACCAATAACAATTTCCTGTAATTCTCAATTCTTCTCGCGAAAAAAATACTTGTTTCCCTACCTCAAATTCTCCCTAACTCGATTTTTCTGTCGGTCCCTTGAATTTCGACTGTAAAAAAACACTAAAATAATTCCTTAAAGAAAGATCGAGGAAAATTAACTGAACCGAAGTCTTCACTCACCTCCGACAACTCCAAAAGGTTCACGCTTCACGAGCCCGAAATTTCCGCCCGGAAGCTGCACATGGCCGCCTCTAAGAGCCGCCGCAACACAGCCAAAATATTCAAACGCATCTGCGCAAGACTTCACGTCAACTCTAGCTTCCCAGATCGGTTTTCCCGAGTCCCTCACCTTAAAAAAGAAATACATTTTTTTTAAATCTCAATTTGAAAGTTGAAAAATGAGAACCTCACCTCCAACCTTGCCAACTTCTCCAAATCCCGCTCGAGCAACCTACTCACACCAAACAGCACTTTCGCGCGTTCACGAGGCCCGCGAGTCCTCCAAACTTCAAATCCATTCACTGCAGACTCCACAGCCCAGTTCACTGTTTCCGGACCACTGGAAGCCACTTCCGCGAGCAATTCCCCAGTAGAAGGTTCAGTGACCCCATTGAAACCCACAGGATCCCGCGGAAAACAAGGCGAACCCGCAATGAAGTTGAATGGACCTTTGATTTCCCCACCAGAGAACCTTCTCAGGGAAATCCTCGTCGCCAGCATTTCGTCAGGCAAACGAAATGATGCCCAAAACAATAATTACTCTAGCACTACTCACTACGAGAGAAAAGGAGTTAAAACTTAAACAACACACTAGCATTCAACTACCGTGTTTCCCCAACAAAAAAAAATCCATCAAGAATTCAAGTTTCGATTTGACGCAACATTATGCTATGTCTTGAGAAAACACGACAGAAGAAGAGGATCCATTGATCATAGCAACAAACAGGTGCATTCCCAAGCGACAGCTACACAAAATGCATCCACATCTATCACAAAATTTCACAAACCCTACAGGATTTCTTTCGAAGCTCCACAAAAATCTACAGAACACTTCCACGGCGCAACACGAGCTAGAATTTCGAACATACCGATGAGTGAAACGTCTTCATCCAACTCGAGAAGCCATTTACTTTCCCTAAACCTCGACAAAATTCCAGCATTAAATGCAAAATATACTCCACGACTTCTGCGTTTTCAAGGATAAAGCGAGACTGAAAATCCGAGGAGCGAATCCACAAGTGACTGAAATTCTGAACATCTTTCTGAACACTCGAAACGAAACCAATCAAAACAAATCAACATGTTTACCTGCCTTAATGAAACGAAAGGCGAACGTGAAAGAAGGTGGTCGTGTAACAAAGTAAGAGCCCTAATTTACAACGCATCTCACTTCTTTTCACAGGCGCTATTTCCAAAAACACGCGCGAGGAAACAGCAGTTATCCCCTTTTCAAAGTTTTCACACACCACAGAATTTCAGTTCCAAATATTTTGCAAGAATCAAATTCCACACAAATATCGTTGTCTTCTGTAGTTCCATTTTTTCCCTCCCTTTGTATGTACTAAATGTGATGTCCCTTGAATTTTTTATCAGGACACGAACCACCTCCTTTTACGTCGAATTTCAAGGCCAGGATTTTTCGAATGCCCGACGTCAACTACAACGCATCGGGCGTCTTACTAAAGGCCGTAGTGAGACTTCACGTTGGTGAGCAGGGAATCGCAGGTCTTCTTCGCGTCGCCAAACAACATCTGAGTATTGGGTTTGTAGAACAACGGGTTGTCCACTGCAGCGTACCCAACTGCCAACGATCGCTTCATCACGATCACCTTCAATCACAAAATGAGATCATCAATTTAGGCGAATATAAGCACCTACTTATTTTCTAGGCGTTCTGACTTTCCTTAGACCTACGAGGTTCGTTTCAATTTTAAACTACCGATTGCAGTTAAACCAAAATTTCCGTTGAAGAAAAATGGAAGAAAGATCATTTATATTCTCAACAAAAAAAATACCCGGCACAAAAATTTTTCTCTTCTGCAGCTGACCAACAGTAAAAAAAAAAAAAACTTACCTGTTCGGCCATCCAAACTCGCAACACGGGCATTCCGGCAATGATGGAATTAGGGTCGTCCTCGGCAGCCGAGTTCACAGTGTCATTAGCTCCAATGACGAGAACAAGATCCGTCTCCTTGAAGTCATCATTGATCTCTTCCATTTCCATGACCATGTCGTACGGAACACCGGCTTCCGCCAGCAATACGTTCAACTGTCCCGGCATTCGTCCAGCCACTGGATGGATCCCAAATCTCACGTTCTTGCCCTTCTTCTTCAAAATTTCAACCATCTCTGCGATCGGGTACTGCGCCTTGGCAACGCACAGACCGTAACCTAAAATATTATTAAAAACAGTCCCAGTCACTCAGTTCGACACTCAAAAAATTAAAATTTGATACAATGCATCATCTAATGGAATAAAATCGACTCTTCGCGTGGAAAATCCTGCAAGCGCCCAGAGGTGTATTTTGGAGTGCAAAATTTTGTATTAAGGGACAGGCAAGCAAGGAAATGAGTCGTGAATATGTTTAAAATGCTTCGAGACTTTCTGGAATCGAGAAAACTTAGAAAAATCGCTTGTAACAATTAGAAAATGAAACCAAGATACCCAATCAAACATTGTTAGCTACAGTTGAAAATGCTCGTGCTCTACATAAAAAATATAAAAAAACAAGAAGCTGAAGAACTCGCGATGACTCGGACAAAGAATGACGATTAGATCAATTAATGAAATGGATCATGAATTCATCACTGCAGTCAAGTTCTTGACTAAGGAAAATTAAAAAATGACGACAGAGAGTGCGTATGTTTTGCAGGATACTAACGCTAATATCACCGTTCTCCCGAAGGGTAAGTACCAACCGAAAAAAATCCGAATTCACTAACAAGAAAGTTTCCTTTTTCACTCTTCATGGAAAAATGTTCTCTGAAGATCAAAAAATAAATAAAATCTTACCAGGAGTGATAATGATGTTCTTCGCATTAACAATGGCATCAGCTGCTCCATCAGCCTTGACTTCGATAGCAGTTCCAGTCACTTTCATGGCCTCTCCACCACCAGTTGAGCTCGTGCCATAGCCTCCAAGAATGACATTCGGAAGAGAACGATTCATGGCCTAGACGGAGAATAAAAAAAACCCGTCTCAAAACCATGCCTTTTTCTACGTCAACCCTCAAATAGCACTTTCAACCCTCAAATAGGTTTTTTTTTTTTTACCTTGCACATGATGTAGGATAGAATAGCTCCAGAAGAACCGATCATCGCTCCAACAATCGTCATCAAATTGTTGTTCAACATGAAGCCTTCCGCACACAATGCCCAGCCTGAATAACTGTTCAACACCGTGATCACGACTGGCATGTCCGCTCCTGGAAATAATTTATCCACATTTATTCATTTACCTGAATTAGACGCTGTAAGATGAAATAAAGAATCTAAGATGAACCTTGAAATAAAAAGGTCTAAAATGCGCATCAAAGTGTCAATACCCTCAAAATGTGTCTTGACAAAGGGATTTTAAAACTGCAAGAAAAAATATCTATTTAAAAATAATTCACAAAAATTCCACGAGACGGCACAGGAGACATGGAACAAATCAATTTGTTTCCTCTCGACTACAGGTAAAATCTCTCTACAAAGATTTTGTCTGCAAAAATTGTCTCTGTATTGCATAACAAATTTTATTTTTGGTCCGTCAAGTTTCTCTACGACAAAATCCTCTCTACAACGAAATTTTTCAAAAAAATGCATACAGCACGAACATTCTTTCCCTCTTCATTTTGGAAAAAAAAAAAAATGACGCGTGTAGTGCTTGGGTGGATACGGTCAAGTACTGTACCTCCAATCGCCATAGTTAGCGTGACGCCCATGATCGTAGACAACGCAGTCGTGGCTCCCAACATGGACAGGCCGACATTCATCGACGGATCCATGAAGTACCAAATCATGGCTCCAATATTCCCGGCCATCAGTCCCATATTCAACGCGTGTCTCCCAGGCAACAACAGCGACGCCGAATTCAAAATCCCCTGCAGCTTTCCGTAGGCAATCAGAGAACCACTGAACGTGACTCCGCCAATATAGGTGCCCAGAAACAGCGCAGTTTTCACTACATTGGCTGCCGGGTCCGTGGCGAAGGTGTGGTGATGGTCAATGAAGGTGGCGAGGCAAGTGAGCACAGCAGCGGCGCCGACGAGACTGTGGAAAGCCGCCACGAGCTGCGGAAGGTCCGTGATTTCGATCCGCTTGGCAATTGTGGTGCCAAGGCCGCCACCAGCCAAGGCGGCCAGTCCCATCTGCACCAGGACTTCTTGAGACGGGGCCATGAGTCTAAAAAAAAAAGTCACGAGGTTAAAACATCACACACGAGGTTTCGGAAATACGAAAGACTTTTCAAGAATTTTGCCAGTCACAAGCGAACTGTCGACAGACGCTATAATTTGTTCATTCTCCATGAATCCAAGACTGCGATCAAGTCGACCAAACTAGAAGTAAACGATGATGGAAAATTGAGAAAAGTGGAAATACTGTATTGTAATTTTTTAGATTTCATTTTTTCAGTCCCCAGGAACGCGGACATTTTTGAAATTGACTAGACACATCGGGTAGGTCAGAAAATTGGACAGAATTTCAAATCGCAATATTTTGAAACCGATCAACGAAAAAAATCCGATACTAAAAAGCAAATTCAATTATATTTCTTACTTCTCTTATTAGTTCCATATGTTATCAAAAATATCTTGCTTTAAATCATCACTCATCAGTTCTTAAATCTTCTGAAACTCAGTGGAAGCATAAAATCCATTAGATCATTAGAAAGACCCCGGGCTAACAAACTAACCGAGTGACTTTTCCACTAAAATCCGTTCGTGTAATTTCATTTTATTCTTGTTTCTCTTCATCAATGAAGTCTCAAAAGTTATAAAATTCTACATTACCCAGAAATTCAGGAAAATTGAAAAGAATACATATGAAGCTAATGTATATTTAATCGTGGGCTTCCCTCAATTACTACTGCCGACATCGAGTAGATCAACCAATGAAAATAGTAAAACTAGTAAAATATTTTAATATATAAAAATAAACATAGTTGTACACGGCAGATTACTAAAACAACATATGCGGTGAATTTTACTACAAAATAAGACTCGCACATGAAAATATACTCCAATTACAAACGCTGACTTTCAAAAATAATCCAAGATTTTATAAATCCGTAATATATAAGTTTTATAAAGAAAAGGATGGACTCACCCAAGGGTCGCAACAATGCCTCCAGTCACACCCATGATGCCCAACGCATTCCCCAACCTGGCAGTCTTTTGTGACGACAACCCACCCAGGGCTCCGACGCAACACAAAGACGCCGCCAGATACGCCATCTGATGAGCCTCGGGATACCCATTAGCAGCGGCCCAAACATACGTGCCCAAAAACGTCGACGCCGGGATTCCATACAAATAATTGTACTCCGGAGGGTCCGTGGGACGCTTAAACATGTCCAACATGCGTTGCGTCACGATGAATCCACCGAAGATGTTGATGGTGGAGATGAAGGCGGCTGTGGCGGCCAGGGTTTGGACAGTGTTGGTCGGGTAGTAGCCGCCACCCATGAGCAACATGCCACCGACGGCCGTGATGCCCGAAATGGCGTTCGTGACGGACATGAGAGGCGAATGGAGGGCTGGAGTGACGCCCCAGACAGTGTGGTAACCAACTATGCCAGCCAGTCCAAACGTGGTCATCATGGTGGTAAATGCTGGGTTGGGTGAAGCGATTCCTAGTCCCATCATGCCTCCCAAACCTAAAAACAGATAAGGAAATCTCAGAATTTGTATCACCATCACAATCCTTTAAATAATTGAAGATGATTAATTGCTGTAATCTTACAAGGGTTGTCCCAATGCCACGCGTCTGTCAAAATTTTACAAATTTTTAGAAGTTATAAATAATTAGTGCAACAAAATCCTCGTGATGCTCCATGCATTCGCTATTTCTTCGGACTTTGCTTTTAAAAAATCAAGGGTTCCCACTCATTTCTTAGCATACTGAAAATTTTGAAATTGTTTTGTGTAGAACAGTGGTCCGCAAACTGGTGCCTGTCTGCAAAAGGGTTTTTTTCTGGTTCGCCAGGAATTTTCTTCAACATGATTAATCTATCAAAAGTACAAATTAAGTACAACTTAATTTTTGCAACAAAATTTCGAACATTTTAAAAGTTCATTTCCAACAACGTCACAATTTCCAAAGATGCGCAATAGTAGGACAACCCCCATTTATTTCTCATTCAACAGAATAAGAACAAAAGTCTGTGTCTACTTCTCAATAAATTCACCACGAAAAAATTCCGAGTTCCTTCCCGGGACACGCAGAAAAGAAAATGCGACCGAGACTCACCACCAGCGTACATCATGGCGTCTTTCATGGTCAAATTGAAGTAATTTGGCGGCGGCGGCGGAACAACGGCGGCCTTTGCGCCTCCAGCCGGCAACCTCGCAGCTTCTGTCTTCGGAGGAGGTGGGGCAGGCCACAACAGCTTTCCGTCCTGCAACACAATGGCTCCACGCACGACCTCGTCTTCAAGATTAATGTGGTAATGATCCTTTTCTCCGATCGACAGCAAGAATTTGGAAATGTTGTTGGCGTACAGAGTGGAGCTCTGCGTGGGCAATCGACTCGGGAGATCCGTGAGTCCCACGTGGACAACGTCGTGGTAAGTGTACACTTCTCCGGGACGAGTGGTTTCGATGTTGCCTCCAGCTTCTGCTGCCAAGTCGACTACCACTGATCCCGGTTTCATCATTTCAATGTGTTCCTTGGAAGAGGATAAGGTAACCCATGACAATTAGGTTCAACTTCGATAACTCGAGCCTGCCGAATTTTTCTCAAGCCCCATTCTGAATTGCCCCGGAAACAACTTGATGCTTCCCTTTTTGAACCTCCATATTTCGAATTTTATGGCGGCCATTTGGCTATCATTTTATTGATATAGGACAGAGAAAAGCAATAAAAAAGTAACTTGACACGCTTTGAAAGAAAGTGACATATGAATCGGGGAAATGAACCATTGTCTCAAAGTAAAGCATCTTTTCAACTCATTTAAGCAGCAATTTGAGGTCCAGAAGAGCACAAATTACAATTTCCCGTAATTCTTCTTTCTTTCCCCCCACGAAAGTGCTGGTTTCTCAAACTACAAACCTCCCTCATCGAAGTTTTTTGCTGGTCCCTTGACTCAAAGAGGTTTGATTGTACAACTTCCCGATTTTTATATGATCTTTTAAATACCAACCTTCTTGATGAGTACAGGAGCCCTTTTCCCAGGAATCAATGCAGTAGTGATTATGATGTCTACATCTTTCGCCTGCTTTGCGAAAAGAGCCATTTCGGCTTCGTAGAATTCCTTGCTCATTTCCTTTGCGTAACCTCCAGTGCCTTCGCCAGATTCCTTCAAAAAACACAAACTTAAAATTAACTCAATTAGAAAAAAGGAAACGATTCTCACATGAACATATCAATTAAAAGTGGAAACTGCTTCAGAAGCTTCGTAGATTTCCGTATAATCAAACTTTAAAAAAAGAAAACAATATATCTTCTCGCTTCCGTCAGGTGCACCCATATCAATACACCCTTAGACATCGTAAATAATTAGTAATGAAACTGGAATCAGATTCCTACTGCATTCGAATTTCCGAAACTTAAAAATTATAACGAAGTGGAGGCGAAAATTAGGAAATGACCTCCTTGTGTAAGTTTCACGAAAAATTGTGCATCGGGACACATCAACCAACCAAATATCAAGCTTTCGAGCCTACAGTGCAGCCTTGTGTCTGTAGAATTTGACACACTTTCACAAACAAAGTGACATTGTATTGGAAATCTACGTACCTCAATATCAACCGTGAGAAATTCAGCGCCAAACGTTTCAACCTGCTCTTTCACGGCAGCCCGGGTATCAAAAGCACGAACAATGGCTCCCATATTGCGAGCCTGTCCAATGGCCGCTAAACCTGCAACACCTCCTCCAATCACAAGAACCTTTGCTGGAGGAACTTTTCCGGCAGCAGTGATTTGGCCAGCGAAGAATCTTCCGAAATGGTTCGAGGCTTCAACCACAGCACGGTAACCGGCGATGTTCGCCATGGAGGATAGGGCATCGAATACTTGAGCGCGGGAAATGCGCGGAACACAATCCATACCTTACAAAAGAGGACAATTTTTATTAGCAGAATTGCTCCAAGGGTCGCAGTCCAAATATAAATCCTACTCACCAAAGGCGGTTAAATTCCTACTCGCCAGCTTGTCGATGAGATCTTTATTTTGTGCGGGATACAGGAACGAAATGAGGTTGGAGTGCTCTCGGAAAAGTCCAACCTCGTCAGGAACTGGTTGGCGAACCTTCAGCACGATGTCTGCAAATGATTTTTTCAATCGATAAATGTGTCAACGAAATCAAAAAGAAATATTACCTGAGAGATAAGCAGATGTTCTATCCCCAATCTTCGCACCGGCAGCCGCGTAATCATCGTCACGAAATTTCGCGGCAACTCCGGCACCATTCTCCAAGTTGACAGTAAATCCTTTCTTAATAAATGCTGCTGTGACCGCGGGTGTCACAGAGACCCGTTTCTCATTCTGCCAGACTTCCTTTGGTACACCAATACTGAGCTTGTTGTACGGAGTACCCTTCGGCGCGGGTTCCGCAGGTTTGGCTGCGGGCTTAGCTTCTGACCGTAAACGGGCATCAGTACGGAAATTTCGGGCAAAGAGCTGAGTAGATTTGAAAAACTGTGGCGACGCGTCCGCAGCGGGAAAAACGACGCGAAGGATCCCGCAAGCCATGCTTTCAAAGCGGTGAGGATCAACGGAGGATTGACACGGTGGGAGAAACCCGCGGAAGCTCGAAATCCCCTGCCTCCAAACCCTGAGAACGGGTACACCTATAGTGAGAATTTCGAAAATGCATTTAAAAGAGAATTTTGTGAACATCTATGGAGACACAACGCGCGGAATTTTGCGGATGAATGCACTACAAAAACTCGGTTTTCCAAGTGCACTTTCGGCGCCAGTCCGCCAGAAATCGGCAGCAGGTTTCAGAACATTCACAAGTCTTGGCACATGCAAATATCACTTGACGAATCTTTGCAACAGATTCAGAAGTTCTCTGAACACGACACACAAAAAAAATTATTGAAATTAAATGCTGGGGGCAGTTCAAAAAGGACTTCGCATATCTGGCGCTCGACGCCGTGGTCCAGGTGCAATACTATATTACGTGGCTAATTTTTGGGTGGATTTCACTTTCGCGCTTCAGCCTTCAACTTTCATGCAACACAAGGGGTAAATAAGTTTTGAATACTGTAACAAGAAGCTACGTATTGACGTCAGCCAGGCTTCGGACACGCAACAAGAATATGAGCACTCTTTCGGGATGACGCGATAGGCTTGGCGGAATGCCATGCACATATCCCGACTCCCAAGCAGGAATGTTGTGTAATTACACGCTAACACTTAGAACGAAGTACGCGAAGAATATTCGCGGAGAATCACAGCTCACTGTTCGTTCCTGCAATGAGATGAATCGCGGTTCTACAGGATCAAAGAGTTATCAGATGACACCGAAGTGCGCCGCACACGCTTCCGCCTGCATAGGATAAAGTTTCATAAATCGCACCCTAGAGCGGTTCAACGCTCACATATTATCCAAGACGCTTTATGATCTTTTACGCACGGCGCCAAGAAGACAAGCCCTTCTGTCACTCGATACTAGTCCTTCTCTTTTCACCATGTTCGATTAAAACATCAAGCACATCTATTCATAGACTGGCACCCTAATTCACACGTGCTGCGCGAGGCGTAAAAAGCGAATGCGAGTGACCCGAGAATGGTGAGGCCCCCGAGAATGTGGGTTCACTTCATATGTCTCACCTATTTATAGCGTCCCACAGACGTCATAGAGTTTTCAACAACGTTCCTCTCTGTCGGAGAAATTGAACACTAGCGATTTGGAATGGGCTTCCGTTTTGAAAACTGGGCAAATAAACACAGAACCTCAAGCAAGGGCGTGTAAAATTGGTGTTATATCCATGTTTTCAAGAATTTTAAACTTATCGCAAAATGACATGTCATTGGGACTCAGCAAAAGTCTCATCTAAAAAAAATTTTTAGTTTAGAGCTCCAATTACTTGGCTAAGAGCGGGTAAATTTTAAAATATGATCAATCAAAGCACATCACCGTCTTTGAGAAATATTCAAAAATTATGAAAGCCAAAAGCCTTTAAAGTTATTTTATCCCTGACACAGCACTATAAAATTCGTACTCAAAAATCTCAAAGTGACATGCATTCCATAAATAAGTGTACAGAAGGAGCAAAGAATTTCAAATTGAAATTGCGGGATGTAATCAAGCTGTTTTATTTAATTTAAAATGTCATTGCATCAACATTTGGACACAGTGCCAACAGCAGAATCCGTGGGGCGTAAGGGTTTACTTACTTGAGCCATTCAGTAAATTGATAGGAATACTTCTTTGGTCATCCTGCGGAAACCTTGAGAGCACTTTTATACCAACAAGAATTTGCTACTTGCGAAATGATTTGGCAACCTCCATAGGCTTATCAAGACCGAGGTACACTTCGATAGTTCCCCAGATAATGACCTTGTATAATCTCAAGAGCTCAGGCCACAATCCTGAAAGGCTGATATCTCAGTCAGATGAACATGGGTTTACACAAAACTCCCACACTCAATCCAGAATATCACTTGAAAATTGAAATTCCTCATGACCAACATCAACTCAACTTCGGTTTCATGTATGCTATCAGCTTTGATAACCAGTACTATATTCGGTTGAAAGGCCACACAAGTCCCTTTGAATTGTTAGCTTAAAATCTGGAAAGAAATTATTTTGGAAAATGATGATAGAAGATCTTTAAGAAAAATATTTAAGATAAATAACCGTTTGGTCTAGACAAAATGCTCTATACAGGGTGGCCCAGAGGCAGACCAATACTCAGATCACATACAAATAAAAAAAACTAGATTAGGACTCATTTGAAAGTAAATGTCAATCGTTTCTCATTCCCTGTATATGTTGCAATTAATGGCCAGTCTTGCTTAAAAGCAAGGAAAAAAATCATCATTTTTTGAATAAATGCCAAGGGCTTCTATCAAAGCATGTACAGTATTTATTTTTAATTAATGAAGTTTTAGTCTGTCAATCATATAGGTTGGCTGGTACCCGCGGTAGCCATTATTCTGGGTACCAACCCCTGTATAGAAACGCCCCTTCTTTTCATCAGCAATAACACATTTCATATCCGATAAATATAGAGTGCATTCCTTTTTTTCCAACAGTCTCATTCCCAACTCCCCAAAATCGAGCATCCTTTCCTCGTAGAACAGCAAAAAACGATACATAGACTTGCAGTTGAAATGTTCTTTCCCCATGAACTCAAAAAAAAAACGCCACGCCAAATGTGGAATCATACGCTCATCGCAATTGAGAGTTAGCAGTGAACAGCAGAAAGCTGAATTGAACGCTGAGCATCGCCGTCGTTTCTAATAATCAGAACTGTTCGACGAAATCACAGTGGAACCCCAGTAATAATCTGTACCATCGACGACCACGATCTAGAATTCCAGAACGTCGGTCGACTTTCTAGTAAGTTGAACTCGCCCATTTAAGAAAATGGAGCAAGGCTCAAGATTTTCGCGTAGACAAATCCGCCTGAAACTTCGGCTGTTATTTCAAGTACTGTACAGTACCCCTTTATCTGTTCCCGCTTATCTGGAAAGACCAATGACTCAAAATTTCAATCCAATATCACTAGAAACGAGAAAAAAAAACGTCAAAATGCACGATTGTTAAGCCTTAATCCTTCTAAAGATTATTCAAACAACCAGCTTGGAATGAGAGTTCCTGTACTTGTTGGTCAAGTTAAAAATCGACAACAGACCGTCGCGCGGATAAATCCGATGTTACCCGGGGTTCCACAGTAAACTCCATTTCATGATCATCTCCGCGGGAGCTCCCGTAGAAAAACCTGTCCACCTCAGAAAAAACGCGAAACATTCTAGAACGTACACAGCTAAGACTTTTAGAATCCAAAGCAGCGAGCTCACAAGAAACAACTCCGAAAAACAACATAACACCACAGCTAAAAAGTCACAAACTCAGTTTCCCCTCTGTTGCCCGCCGGCCATTTGCGAAGTGGCAATCCTCAGCCCACTCGCGTCTTTCCCGATCTCGCTCACACCGCACACAGCACAGAGCTTCCCGCCATGTTTCGGCAAATACACAGCGCCGCAAAATGGACACTTTTCCTCGGGCTTCCCGCGATAAATCGGCACGTGGTCATAGCCGCACACAGAAAACGGATTGTGTTCGTCGTATTCCAAGCGTTCTTCGTCCACGGGGGTCTTCTCGCAAGCAGCCAGGAATTTGCGGGCTTGCTGGGCAATCTCGGGCTTCGGACCCAGTTCCAAAAGACGTCTGGCGAAACCGCCGGCGGTACGGAAACACTTCAGTTTGAATGACACCGACAAGGCTGTGCGAAGAGTGAGGATCAAATGGGCGGGCTGGAGCTGAACGTGCGTGAAGTAGGCCGCCATTTCGCAAACTCGGCGCTGGTCTTCAATGCTGGTCTTGGGGTGATCCTAAAAGTATAGAAAATGCTTTGTGATCATCAATTCATCTTCACACTTATACACTTGACATTATTCATACTGTAAAACAGTCTGAATACAGTAAACTAAAGGGTTCCACTTTCCATAGTGTACAGCTGAATCTCGATAACTTGAACCCCTACAGAAATTACTGCACTTGTAAAAATGGGTTCTTATATCTTTAATTCCTTTGTTCGGGGGATGTGAAAACTGACCTTTCGAGCAATTTCCATTTGCAAGCCATTGACATATTCCCTGCAAATCACAAGCATTTGCTGGGCTTCGGCAAGCTCTTGCCTGGAATCCACCACCAGCAATGGAATGGCCAACATCAGTGCCCTGAATTTGGTCAGAGCTTCCCCGAACTTTCCAGCAGTCGTCAATTGGTAACACGCTTGGAGCCTCTTCACCAGATCATTCAACTTGACTCTACATTCACAAAGAACAGAAGTGACAATTGAAAAATAATAATTTCCTCACGGAAAATCAGTAAGGATAAATTTTCAAGAAATACCCATCTTAATCTTGATCGTGGACTGGCCGTTGCCATTAGAACCTCACTTTTGGAAATGACTGACGTAAAACAACAAATACCCTGTACTTTAATTATTGAAGTATCAAGAGAACTTTTCATTCAAAAATTGAGTGCGCATCAACCCGGTACTGCACGAAGTTTTCATTTTAAAATATTGTACATCTACTTTTTTCAGAGTTAGTTGTTGTATAAACCTCATGAGCCCACATGAAAAGAAGAAATCGCAAATGAAAAGCAATTAAACGCTTATTTGACACTGAATTCGCACATTTTACTTTCATAACTACCAGATCATTGCATTTTCGGCCACTGTAAACTGGGATGGGCTTCATAATTAGAACTAGCGTTCTCTTTTTTTTAATGTACAAAATCGCGTAAAAAAGGTAAGAAAAATACAACTATGCAACCAGTCAAAATACTCACGCAACAGCAGGGAGGGACACAGGAGGAGGCCCACGCACGGCACCACCACCGGGTGTTGCGGGGCCGCGCAACGGGTACGAGTCGAGCGGCATGAGTCCCGGCAAAGCAGTGAAGCTGGCATGACTGCGCGCAAACATAACCATAAAGTGGTGCTTGAAGGGCTCAATGTTGACGACGCCGAGTTGATCGTGCAAGAGTCGAGCGGCGCTTTCAAAGCTGCCAGCGGCGGCGTGGTCGGCCGCCAGGGAAGACGCCGCCGTCCACGCGTGGCTAATCGGGTTCCCGCGAGTCGGCGCCACGTAGAAACCCGCGTCTCCTTCGCCTCCAGCACTAGCGTCCTGTGTCGGGAGTAAACAAGACAAAATCAAGCATACCACGACAACTCCCCTCTCTGCGGATTCAATCTGAAGTTACTCAGAAACAAGGCAATAAAAGCCTCCCTACCGCAAATTTTCTGGAGGCCTTTTGGTTATGTTTTTTATTTACATATGGAAGAGAAGAGCAATACCAATTTAAATAATTCGGGCAATTAAACCCTCACCTTCAACTTCGGCATCCGGTCAACTCATTTAGAAATTATTTCAAGGCCGAGAATATCCGTTACTATTTCCTGTAATTATTCTTTCTTTCCTCAGAACAAAAATCCCCCTGCTTCCTCAACTCGAATTATTTTTTTTTGCTGGTCCGTCGAAGTTTGCATTGAAGAGGTTCGTTTTCTAACTTTCTCAGATATACGGTATGCGATTTTTGATTAATCAAAGGGGCTTCCAAGAAAACAATTGCAACCGACAAATCCTCCCAAAACCATAAATAAAAACCCTCGGTTGAATTCTGTGTCGAAAAATAATAATACATCATTCGAAGACAAACCTGGGCAATGGCCTGTTCCAATTCCGGCGGCAATTCCAAGTCCTCCTCGTCCCATCCGCCTTCTCCATCGCCGCCTTCATCGTCATCATCACCATCTCCGCCCTTCTTCCTCCTCACTTTCCCTTCCAATCCAATCGCATCCTCGTCGTCATCCAACAAAGCATTGTCTTCTTCGTCCCAGGCTCCACCGACCTCGCCCATGTCCTCGTCTTCGTGACCAGCAGACAAGTGCAACCCGACAACTTCCGGACGCTTGCCGACGCCTTCCGGGGCCGCTGCTGCGGCTCGCTCGAAGAAACCCTTGGACACGCTCAAAAGGGGCCAGTTGGATTCCGTTTGCGTGATGGGCACCGGGGGACGAAGGAACTTGGCGTTCGAACGAGGCTCGATTATCTGCGGTCATCACATAATTGATGAATCATAATTATCACACACAAGCCTTAAAGGGGCCAGTTGGATTCAGTTTGCGTGATCGGCACCGGGGGACGAACGAACTTGGCGTTCGAACGAGGCTCGATTATCTGCGGTCATCACATAATTGATGAATCATAATTATCACACACAAGCCTTCCCCAAAATCAGAATAGACACATGGCCGAAAGAAAATCGGGTTTCCTAGTTTCAATTTTCTCTTCTCAATTGCCTGAAGGGTACACAGAAATTATTTTATCCGACGAAGTTTTTCATTACACCAAGAAGTCACCTACGTTTGTAAAAGAGAACCCAACTTGTATTTTTTATTTCACGACCACAAGGAGCTTCAATAACAACAGTTTCGAAGGCAAAAAATTTAGGAGTAGACACATAACGTCAAATCGTGTAAAATTTGCTTGACGACGTTATTTTTATAAATGAGGTAGGATGCAAAACTTGTGTATGCTTCAAATATCTTTCAGTGTAATTCTGAACAGCGCTTCGAAATTGAGCTTTTCAAAACTAAATTTTCAGAGTTCAGATTCTCGTACCCACAGGCATACGTTATTAGTGAAAAAAATCTTGAAGAATTCGTTCCTTCGCAGAATTTTCAAAAACCGATGAGCCAGAGAATTCATCATATTCATGAGCCATGAAAGCGTGCAAAGTTAACTTTACTTTATAGCAGTGCATGGGTGCATCTAAGAATTTCTACCTCTTCCCCATTTCAGTCTGAGGGAAAAAAAGCCGGCACAATGACCAAGACATTACAGTATTAAATTTTCCCTAGTTAGAAGCATATCCATACAAGCAAGGGAAACACCAAAGACGAACCTCGAATTCGTGATTCCCTCATTTACACTACTGTATAGTGAAAAATTCCAAAACTCACATTTTCCTTTCCCTCTTCCTCTTCATCATCTTCAACGTTAGGTACTCAGAACCGTCAGTTTAGGCGGTTGCACAAAACAGGTGTGCGGAAGTTTTAGAAGTGGGAGAGTCCTTGCAGTGGTTCGTAGTTGCGGCACACTTTGACGCGTCTTCACAGGAAGGACATCTCCGCAATCTTCATCATCTTCCTCAACTTATCCAAATTGCCGGTGATTAAATACAAGAAGGCGAGTCGGTCGAAGTTCTTCGTCCTCTGGTAACACATTTCGACGACCTGGTGATTGCCTCGCATGAGCGCGGCTTCTCCGAGTCGGTCCCAACACGCTTTGTCGTCCAAAGCACGAGCAGCGTCCAAGGCGGCGTCAATGTTGCCGCATTCCAGAGCGAGTCCGAAACGGGTTCTTTCGTCTTTCACAAAGTGAAGGGCGACTTCGGGGAAGCCGCGTTTTTGCAGATAGGCAATGATGCTTTGACCCACGAGCTTCGAAGTGCGGACCATGTGGAGTACCTCGTCGTATCGCCGGTTGATGAGTGCGAGTTTGAACTTGTACTCGGTCGGGTTGATGGTCAAGGAAATTGGACGAGCATCTCGGTCCAGACAATACAGGGTGTTACCTGAAAAAAAAATAGATATTTTGAAAAATTAAAATAAAATTCAAGGACAGATTATTTCTTTCCAGGTCAACTGAAATTATATAATTCCAATAATCGCGCGTGTCACGATAAATAATGGATTCGCTATTGAAGAATTAAGCTTTTCTTTAATTTCATGGTTAAACACATGGTATTTAGTCCAAAAATTTCGAAGGATCTCGCTTTTCAAGGCATATCGTCGACTCACCTCGAACTTTCGTGATGTAAATGGGCACGTCCAAAGTTCTCACGATCCCCGAATCCCCAGAGGACATAATAGCGTATTTGATGTGATTCGCAGTAGTGTAAATAAAGACGCCAGAATCGTCCCAGGCTCCAGACTTGATCTTCGCCGTTTCCTGAATCGTGCAGAGGGGTTCCAGTTTTCTGGTGCACAGGGCCACTTGATGTCGTGACAAAAGCGCCACGTGGGCCATGTCCGATGACCAGACAACGTGTCGGCACTTCGCAAACTTGGTGTGAACCAAAGCACTGGAAAGGAAAAAATAAAAAAGGCAAAATACATGAAGTTTAAAAAAAACAAAAACTTGAGAAGTACTGTGCACAATTATAAGTTTCAAATGCACTTCATATCTGCTTCTAAAAATTCTGATACTGTGCTGCAATTACTTACAATTGCAACGTGAAAGTCACTGAATGAAGAATTTAATCGATGGGAAACTAAATATTCAGTTTATACATAACAAAAATTTCCAAATGGGATGGCATTTTTAAATCAGAAAATTTTTCGAAAGTCGCCCAAATATCGTCATCTGTGTGCTATGACGATCTTTACGTACGTCAAGGAATTTTAATAGAAAACAGCATTTACATCAAATTACAGGCACACAGGTTTAAAAAGAAAAGTTAATTACTGTATTCTAAAACTAACCGTTTTTGTTGGATATCGAATAAAGTCACAGTGTCGGCATCACGAAGCAGCAGAACTCCTGTCCCAGCATAGTAAATTTCTTCGCAATTCGGAATTTGCACTTTCTTCGTCACTTCGTTCTTGAGGTTCTTGATGACAAGCGAATGCGTCTTGTCAAAAACGGCGAAACGATTCCTCGCAACCCAAACCGCAGTCAATCCTACAACATAGAAACAACATTTTTTTTAGCGGGGCCCTGACAAACGGACGATTAAAACCTAGGGACATTTAAAACTAAAAAAACATGCTTCAAGATGAAGACACTGCGCCAAAATTTCTAGAAAGATGGAAAAAGGGCATTTTTCAAAATTTTGAGTTCGCTTGGAACAAATTAGGCTACAGTTCCTTATCACAACAGAAAACTGGAATGATAATCTCACCGGCAGAACGCTTGCTTTCAGGAGCATCAGGGCTATCATTGTCTGACGACGACGTTGTATCCGGATTCGGCACGGCAGCGTAAAAATCATACACGGAATTCTCCGAATTGGAAGTCCTGTTCACAACGAGCAAAGCATTTTCGGCAGGATTGTAAGATATTTGATGCACTGGCGTCCTGTAGCCGCCACGCAGTTGCATCACCGCAATGTCCTTACTCGACCCCAAGTCAAGCCGCCTCAGGAATCGCTCCTTGATGTAGTACACCAAATTGCCAACGACCGTGTGGGCAGGACGTTCTCTTTCCAACTTGAAGACGAGCATGCCTGAAATTGAAAATTGAAAGAATTAAGAAATAAGCTGAACTTTTCCTCACTTCAAAGCTTAACATTCGCTCTTGATCGATTCAGTAGATAAAATCTACTTCTTGCGGAAACTTCCCTAAAATCAAACAGAAGTTCTCTGCTGAAAGCCTCTGAAATTAGGACTTGAAACTTGATGACGCCCAAAATATTCATTTCGATGCCAAGTTTTATTTCTATTTTTTATACGGGCCCACTTTGCAGCTTTTCACCTTTTTCCGATTAATAAAAATGATGTTGTAAATTATTACATACATTTGGACTCTCTACAACGATTTTCTCTGTACGATATAACGATTTTTTGGACCCATAGATGTCATAGGAGTTCTCCAAAACGAAACTTTGTGCGACGATTTGTTCGGCTCCCTTGAATTTCATTGTATAGAGTCCACTTACACTTACTCTCGAAGATGTCGACAACAAACAAACTACTTTCTTCATGCAAAAAATGTCTTCTAGTAACACATTGCAGATCTATCAACATTATTTCAAAGCTAGCAGTTTCCGAACAACAACACCCTCTGCGAAATCGATCACTTTTCTGAGAATCGACGCACTGTATAACCGAATTTCATTTTGACTCAACTTCGTTTAAATTTCAAAGGTTTCTGCTAAGATTGAATTTTAGATCTTTCCCGAAGCCTCTGGTTTTGAAACGTCATCATGGCACCTGCGATTACCAACAATATCCAAATGTAAATACACTGTCAAAGTGAACTCCGTTTTAAAAAAAAAATGAAAAAAACCCTCACCGGCGTCATGTCCGGCAGCAAAAAGATTCAGCGTGGGATGAGCAGCAAGAACCCAGAACCGATCATGTTCTCTCCTAAACGTGTGTAAACACGTCCTCTTCGTCATGTCCCACACTCTGATACTCTTGTCCTCGCTGTTGGACAACATCATGTCCTGACGCGGATGAAACAAGGCGCAGGAAACGTTGTTGTAGTGTCCACGGCAAGTGTCCACTTCCCAGGCTTTGGACTCGCTCATCCGCCATAATTTAATTTGGCGATCGTCAGCACCGGAAACTACTAATGGCAGAGACGGATGAAACGCTGCCCAGTTGACGCCTCTGTCGTGCCCTTCGAGAACGTGCTTCACTACGGCATCCACCTTTTCAGGGGGTTAATCAAGATAATGCATTAATTATACAGCCAAAATTCAGCATGACTATTCCCAAACCTTCTACAGGATATTGAAAAATTACTTCAGTTACCTGGCCGAACAAATCCGTGGCACCAGGTGTCCTCAAATGATCCTCCAATCCACCGGGTCCAGGAGCAACATTCTTCTTTCGCAGCCCAGAAATGTCCCACACACGGACAGTTTGGTCCAAGGAAGCAGACACAACCAAGTCCTCACTCGGATGAAACTGGGCACACATCACGTAATGATTGTGCCCGGTCAGCACGCAGACGCAGTTCCGGGATTGCCAATTCCAAATCCGAATCGTTTGGTCATCGGACGCAGACAGGATCCAAGGGTATTCGTGATGGAAGAACGTGGTGCGAATGTAGTCCAAATGGCCGAGGAGGTTGAACAAGCATCGGTGTTGCTTGTAGTTCCATACCTGCAAAAGAGAAACAATAAAATAAATCTGTGTTTCAGCAAAAATGAATAAAGTTGACCAGAAAAAACACAAATACCGGGATTATAAAGGTAATTTGATGTACAGTATTTTGAAAGGAAGTGGAAGATTAATTGGGCGAATACACTCTATCTTCCAAGTTCAGCGTCCTGTCAATTAATTTAAAAAGCAATTTTACAATTTCCTGTAATTCTTTCTTTCCCCCAAAAATGCTCGTTTCGCCAACTCGATTATTTTTTGCTGGACTTCTAAATTTGAATAAAATATTTTTGACAGCGCAATACTTAGAACGTTTTCTCCCAACGATGAAGTTCACGGGTTTTTCTCATTCATTGCAAGTCTCGAACTCCCCATCACACAAAGATGCAATTTCACCGAATCAAATTTACTGTACACAGTTTGCCTCGACTAGATTAGGTTTGAGTTTAGAGGCTTGGAAACATTTCAGTACCTCAAATACACTAGATGACTAGAAAACTCATAAAAAGTTCCCATTTTTAGTTTTTTTTCGATTCCCGGATTCAAAATACGAGAATTTTTTTTTAGTCGATAAAGACTAGATTGAACATCGAACAAAATAATGAAGATATATTACACGTTGTTATTCTTCATTAAATTCGAATTTCAGAATTTTAATTTTTTCGAAAAAAAAAAAAATTAAGCCGACTAAAACATCAATCATGATATAGACAGACTTCACACAGTATTTAAAAAAACTCGCCTTGATTTTGTAGTCATCACCACCACTGACAAACAAGGGCTGTTTGTCATGGAAATGAATGCCTCTCACAGGGCCGTCATGCTCGTCGAATTTCTCCAACAGAGTGCACATTCTGTAGTCCCATAGCTGAATGACTCCCGTGTGCAACGACGCCAGAATCCATGGCCTCTTCGGGTGAAACGAAAGCCCCTTCACGCGAGCACTTTTATTCTCAAATTTTGTCAACATCGCGAAATTACACGACTCAAACAACGATTTCTAGTTCCTCTGCTCCCTCTGGACACTCCAGAGAGCGTCACTCAGACTGTTTTATCTAAAAACACATTGAAGGAAGCTACATTGTCCGAAAATATAATTGCACAAACAAAACACTTCGATTCCAAAATTCTGACCTGAATTGAATGAAAACGTACGAAAATGCAAAATAACAAGCTTCGTGAAACATTTTCTTCAAGAGGTATGCCAACGGGGCTCACCCTTTTCAAAATTAGATTATAGTTCATGGCAGAAGTCAATCCAAAAACTGAATAAGAAAAGTTGTCCGTTTTCAAGAATAACAAAATAAATGTAGTCAGAAAGCACGTACTAGCCAATGATTCGCGGAATATGATCTCAGCGGAATTTTTAAATAATTTAATTTATATGCCTTCGGCTTTTCTCTCAATACAACTTCCAACACATGATCCTCCGCTTGGATTATTAGTTTCCATTCTTTAAGTCAGGTTTCCAACCAGAGTCCATCACAGAGGTTGCAAATGTTGGTTCGCAACCAAGCATTTGAAGGTCCAGCATAAGCTAGACACCTATCACATCTTCGCAGCGGGAATTCCGTGCAAATTTCCATAGTCAAAGCCGATCGCGGCAACTTATGACCACGTTCGCAAATTCCCAGACAAACATTATACATTCCGTTGCACAAATCCGGTACTTTAGCGTCGCAAACCGGACAAAACTCGCACTCAGGAAGAACTTCCTTAGGAATTTTTGAATATAAAGATTTGGTAAGAGCCAGGAAGTCCGCGTTGTCTTTCCCGCACAAAATGCCCAACCACTTGAGAATTCGGGGGATTTTCGACCGAGCTTCGGCTAATTCTTCTTTACTCAAGGACGTACTTGAAAATTTCTTGAGCAGTTCCATTGAAGCCAGACGAAAAACTAATCCATCGTACTTCACTCGTTCTTGGATGCCTCCTGTCTCTCTGGAAATGAACACAAAATATTTGGAAATTAGCTATCATTCATCCCTGTCAACAATGCCATTTTTTTGCACTTTCTTATCTATCATACGCGAAAGAATTTCAGAATCATCACCGAGATGATAGTGACAAAGATTCTTCAGCGAATTTTCTAGATTCCATAGGCTGAAAGACTAAGCCATGTGGTCCTCCAAAAGAAAGATATCGATTCCAGAAAAATTAATCGGCACTTCACCACAGAGATACTCACGTGCATTCGGAAAGCATAATCCATCGGTATATTTTCGCATGCCGCAAGTTGTTCTCAAAATCCAAAACATCCAGATCCACTTTCCCTCCGTCGGCAACTGCTAATCTTAAAGCTTCCAAAACGTCACCCATAGCTTCCAGGGAATCATTTTCCCCTTCCAGCAAAATATCCATCAACTGCTTGGCATCCGTGTTACTCAGAAAGACGATCCTCGTCACGTCACGCATCTTCAGATGATCATAAGGAACACGCAAACACTGCACAGCACACAGAATCGCAGACGTACGCGAAACCCCGACTCCAGTGACAGCGTGCAACGAAGAATCCTCTCCCAAATCAATTTCAGTTTGTTGAAGTCGTTGGCGATTGCCTCGGATGACTTGCATAGAAGCAACTCTTCCATCATCAGAGCACATGATCGTATTGTCTCCGGTAGTGAGGCTTAAAACAGGGGAAGATCCAGAACTGATCTTAGATGCACTTATTATCTTTGCACTCCTCGCAACCAAGCTCATTTCCACTGTGATGCAAATCACGAACTGGTTTTTTGAAAACACAAGCTCACAGACCGACGGTGAAATGCTCCGCGCAACTAGATTGCAGGATGCAAATCCGGGTAAAGGTTCCAGAAAAGCATGATCCCAATTCAGCACCTCTGACTTCTCTAGACTGTCTTTGATGAGCCAAATGACTTCCAATCCTCCGCTTTTTGTTCCGATGAAAATGACACTCCCTTCCGATGAAACATCGAGACAAGATATGGATTCGATTCCATCGGAGATCCACTTATGGCTTATAACTTCGGCCCCACCGGTCACGAATAATTTGAACGCGCAAATGTGGCCACTACGAAACCCCGCAATCAGAACAGCGTAACTAGATTTTCCGAAGACCACAGACGGAAGCCAAGCAACCGTCACAACATGCGAACTATGCGCCTTGAGTAATTGCGCAGTAACTTCTGGACGGGTTGAAAAGGATGACAATCCACCACAGGCGTACAACGCGCTAGTTATTGTGAAGACGTCCTGCCAATCGGAGGACATAATTCGAGCGTTGAGAAGTTCGGGAAGGTTGAACGGCATCGGTCGGTATTCACCCGTCACGTGAAGATATTCGTATATCAGGCAGCGCCCATCAACCAAGACTGTGGCGAGCCAACATTCCTTACGGACGGTATCAATTAAGGGAGACCAACAGGCCTCACAAAAAGACCTACAAAAGAGAAACGTTACCAACTGACACTTCTCCGATGAAAGAAAACTTACATGAGCTCATTGGTGGCTAAACTTGGGGTAACATCGCGGTCCAGGGAAAGCGTGGTTGAGACGAACGGAGGATCATCTTCGGAGATTTTGCGAATTTCATCTTGATCACGTAGGGGAACTGGTATGAAACTTTCTTCGCAGCGAATGCGGAAAGCCTTCCCGAGAAACGGCCGATAAAGTGGTCGAACAATTTTAATTCCCGCAGATGTGGCAATGGCGATTTTATCCTGCTCACCCCATGACAAACTCCGGCGCGGAATTGAGATCGATTGTATTGGAACAACGCATACCGGCTTCATCTGGATTCAATCTACGAAACAATACAACATTCACGTATGACCACCAAAGCGACTGCATCTAGCCGACGTTAATCATCACATGCACGACAACCTGACGCCCTATTTCGGCACAACTCGCCCTCAGAGCCACCACTCCAGGCTTTCTTTCCCATTACACTAGTGGCTTTCAGTGACTTTTTTCAACTGCAGTCTGCAATGATCTAGCGGCATAGATTCCATGAAGATGTTTAGGGCAAGATAGAAGGCAAATTTTATAGAGACAGATTTTTCTTACGAATAGTAAAGATTACGTTTTTTCAGGCTTCAAATAAATAGTACACTGCCTGCCCACAAAACTTTTCGCATGAAACTTCTTCTCAAAAACATGCGCAATTCATGAAGTTACTCATTTGTGGCGTTGGAAGAGAGCGGCATGCTTTAAAAGCTGTGCTGGAATGTCCAGGGACCCAGCTTCAATTTCGACACTACGCAGACATTTGTGATTACTGCTTAGCACCACGTGTCCAAGAATTGATCAAGAACGTTCCTGTGAAGCATTGGCAGTTGATGCTGACAATTACAATACTGTACACTACTATGCAGCACTATACTGTACTGCACACTTACAGTATTCCTTAATATATTCCATCAACTACATTACGAAAGAGGCAACTAACTGCAGTTAGGGCACTTGGGATTAATAACCTTTTTTCATTGATTAGGCCATGAAATTGCTTTCCATGATCAAGTTTCATGAAATAGGCAACATTTCATAACTTGAAAACTCCTGAAGTCATATTTCATAAAATTCCCTTTCGATTTGGCATGGAGGCTTCGTTGTCTACATTTTATAAGTCACATCGGCTTCTACATAAACTGAAGGGCTTCTATAAACAACTGTGGCGTGAAAAACTGAACTGATAATTAAGCCAACAGAATATGTCATTGCCAGTCAGCAAGCAATAGGGCAGGGTAAAAGAATGCAAAAAAACCCTTTGAAAGGTCTAAAACATCAGCCAATCGGTATGAAAACAAATGAAAGCATCCTGCACAGAAATTGTAGCACATGAAATCTGCTAGAAAAGTTGCTTTGAAAATTATTTTTCCGAACAATTCAACTCCAGAAGGAGTGCTGCAGGGCAACTGTAATACTGTACATGAATTCTGCTGAAAAAGTAATTGAAAGCAGGCTATTGACGCTCATTTCTCTTGCAATTTTTGCTGCGGATTGCAAATACAGTACTGTACTACCTTTTAGAGTTTGTATAGTGCCTGGGCTTTTGTTGAGGCATGCCACAGGACATATACTCTGGAGTCTGGAGTGTGCTCTGCCTCCTGCACCTGATGGTGACCTTTGCAGGTCAAATACATAAAGTCTGTTAAAATAGTCGTTGAAAACACGCTATTGATGAAAATTTCCATCTAAAAAAGTCTGGATTGCAGTTTTTGTAACATTGCATCCATGGGGGTTTCAATAATCAAATTGAATCCAAACATCCGGAAAAATTTCCCATTGAAAACTGGTTTTCCATTTGATTTTCAATTTCAGAAGTGTGTATTGTTGATTTTGAACATATAGTTTTCAAGGGGGTATGGGGGAAAACTTTTGGCTCCAGTTTCGATCTCCTTTTTGCCCAAAAAGCCCAGCCCAGCTGCAATAAAGTTGGATTTGACCCCTGGGTCGCTACCTGGGTCACAAGGAAGAAGTAATTTGATAATTAATGCGCCCATTAATTATCAAAAAAAGGAAGAGAATAGTACCACAAAACACGGGTTTCAATACAATTCATACAACCATGTCATGCATTTCATCCCGTGGTTATTTTCCTTTCCCGCGTTGAAATTGTTGAAAAAGAGATTAAAAGCTTGAACATATTCATTGGCTAAACTGCAATACAATCTCATGTGTATCAGGTCCATCAGGGTGCATCCAATTTATTTTCATGTTTAGTAATACAGTATTTTTGTCTCACTCTATTTAGTAAATACTGTAATACTGTACTATGGTTTCACTCCAACTTGCTTGACTATTTTTTTTATGTTGAGAGTTCATGGAATAAAAATGCTGTCCTGGGAAATCAAACATGCTAGAGAAGACAGCTGAGGGATGAAAGAAGAAAGATTGGGGAAGGAGAAAAGATCTGCTTTCTCCTTTTTTAATGGTGCCTCAGGTCAAAGGTTTATGCTATTCTTATAATTTTTTATTTTTTTTTCGTGACGGGCGGGCGGTCAAAGGATAGCTAAATCCAGCACCCACCACTTGGACGGCCAAAAAATCCTTTGACCAGCGGCACCATTAAGGAAGGGCCGGAGATCCTACAAGGGTTCTAACAAAAGTTCTCAGAGTAGCAATGAAAATGGCTCAAAATCGAGCTGAAAAAACTTTATTCTTTAGGGAGAACATATTCTTTGGCACACAAAAAAATATCAGCCCTGTTTGACAACTTTTTTCGAATTTTTTTCATAATTCACCCTGGCAGAGCACAGCAATAATTTGGAGGCATGTATTTAAATTCTTTGATTTAAACTCTTACAAAACTGTGGTTTCACTCCAACATATTATTTCCTCCTAGATGTTTCATGGACTGAAAATACTGTCCCAGAAATTAGAACATGCTGAGGAAAGAATTTTTGAAATCAACTTGGCATTCTTTCCAAGGGTTTTTTTTTTTTCATTGCTACTCCGAGAACTTTTGTTAGAACCCTTGTATTTCCTTCTCCAATCCTTCTTCTTTCATCTCAAAGTCCTGTTCCTCAGCATGTTCTAATTTCTGGGACAGTATTTTCAGTCCATGAAACATCTAGGAGGAAATAATATGTTGGAGTGAAACCACAGTTTTGTAAGAGTTTAAATCAAAGAATTTAAATACATGCCTCCCAATTATATCTGTGCTCTGTATTTTTCAGGGGTGTCCAGTATGGTTTCCTACCAGCTTATTTTTGTTTGTGATCAGTTATTGAAGGATTAAGCTGGGTGGACATTCAACAAAATCATTCAAAAAGAGAGAAATGCCCAAGAACTTTTCTTACATCAATTTTATGGTTGAAAATATTTGTTTCTTATAATTTGGCCTGAAATGTATTTGCAATTTTATCACAGAATGTCCCTGTGTTGAGTCAGTGTCCTCATGTTGGGCCTCTTTTATTAATTTTTTACAGGAAAATAAGTGTTCTTATGCTGAATTATCTGCAGGTCAAGATGTCCGCATGTGGGGGTCTCACTTACAGAATTAATGCAACAAATACAATTTCTCCCTAGATGTACTCATGAAGAACTATGTGTTTTGATAATGGAAACTATTATTTCTTTACCTTCTAGAAATGATGAAGAAATTTGTTGCAATGATGACGAGTTGATAAAAAAAATTCTTTTTGTGATGGGGTTTTATTAGTTAATCGAAGAAAAATCCTTTTTTGGTGGACTGACTTGAGTCCCAGCAAGAAATCTATACCAAGGATGCCGGAGTTGTCACTTGGACTTTTTTTTTTTCCATCCGCGGCATGTTCTCCTTTGTCACCCAAGGGGCCGAACCCTTTTCTATTGCAGGGCTTGGGATTTCCTGGGCAGAAGAAAGATTGGAGAAGGAGATAAGATCTGCGGCCCTTCCTTAATGGAGCTGCAGGTCCAAGTCCCAGAGGTAGATAAATCCAGTGCCCACCACTTTGACCCCCCGCGTTTATTTATTCATTTACTGTATTCTTTTTGTGGGGGCGGTCCAATAAGTGGTGGGTGCTGGAACCTTTCTGGGCAAGAAGTAGGTGGGGATTGGAGCCCACATTCGTTCAGCAAGGTGGCGCTCAAATTTAACTGCAAGTCAGTTTTCAATTCTTGCAATCACTTGTGTAATGATCAAAATAAGGAGTCTTTGTTTAAAAAAAAACCCTGGCTCACAAACTTCTTGGTGAACAAAATTTGGGTTTGGGCCTCAGCTGCCTTGGCTAACAAAACCTGACTTGGGTTACAAACTTTGGTTAGCTTCTATGTGAATGGGTAAAAAAAAGGAAGCCTGTGATTTCCTGCCCAACACAATTTATTTTATTGATGCAATGATCAGAAATGTTTCACTCTAGATTTCTGCATTACACAGGAAAGGATAAACTTTCAATTCTAAAACTTCTCACTTGTTTGGAAGTCTTTCATGCAAGCCAGAAAATAGGACCATATAAAATATGAAGATGAACTCCAAGTCTGATTTTCAAAATTAAAATTTTCTGGCGCAGTTCTTTTTCAGCCAGTGATCAAACAAACATCCCCCACAAACAGACACAAACTAAAATTCTCATTTTTAAAAATGTCCAAATTCTCCCAGATGCCCAAGAGTGGGACAACTGTCAAATCTTTCAAAATTTAAAAAAAATGTCAAAGGGTTGTTTTCTGTCAGTGAATTTCTGTTATACTATAGCAAGAACATTTCTCCCATTCTAGGCCCATTTTTTAAAGACAAAATTTATCATCTTCCATGGGCACTTTCAATGTTTTGGAACAAATTAAAATTTTTTTCTTAAGGGAAAACTTGATTTGGTTCACAAAACTATTTAATCAACAAACCTTGCTCAGGAATGGATCAAGTTTGTGAACCAAGGACCCGCTTATACCATCAGTTGAAACCACATCAAAAAGAGGGAACCCATCACAGTATACAGAGGGGGGCAAGGAAAGGGGCATGTGCCCCCAGATTGGGTGAGACACCCTCCCTGAACCCGTCCAGCACACAGCAAGAAAAGAGGGAATGAGATACTGAGCATCGAACCCTGTGTCAGTTCATCCCTGGAGCTCGGAGCTCATGGAACAAATTTCCTTTCTTCACATCACAAATATTTGTACTCTTGAAGAAATTTCGAAAATTCACATTGATTTTCAGTGATCAGTATTTACAGAGTGCTAAAAAAATTGAAGAGCAGACAAAACCACAAGGAATAAAATAACATTCAATAGACATTTGTGAACATTTCCTCGCAAAAACGTCAAATTATTACCATACTGATGTACCTCATTTGATTTTTTGCACAGGCAACAACAGTGTGAATGTCCCCTTTTCGCAACTTCCCTCCATTTTATGCTGAAAGATGACACTGCATTAAAAGTGGATTAAAGAATCAAACCCTTTCTTGAGTGATTGTGAATTGGTCTTTGTGTTAATGAAACTATAAGCTCAGTATATTAAAATTTGTACAGCATTTATATTGAGACAAAAGCCGGGTACATTTTCATAAAAAATTAATTCAAAAATATCTCTTTGGATTCACATTTCTGTCTTGATTCCTTAAAACACTTATTTGCTTGAACACCAACAATTAACATTATTGATGACCTACAGAAATTCTTCTGATTAAAAAAAATGATTGCGGTATTATTTTTTGCAAAGTTTGCTTTTAGATTTAAAAAATACAAATATTGCGCTGTTTCGGTGAATGGTTTTGTTTAGTTCAAAAGGAAACTCCATAATCAAAATGGGTATCATCGATACCAAATACTGTATCTATTGTAAGGCATGTATAGTAAAATTCCGTTATAACGAATTCTTCGTTACAAACATTGCTGAAATTCTCAAAACATTCACCATCAGTTTTTCTTGATATTTATCAGAAATTCTGCAATTCGCTGACAATTTTTGTAAAACAATCGACAACGTTGATCAGCGATAAACGGGTTTTACAATGCTTGTTGTTAAAGCAATTTTACTGTGCTGTACTGGAGAAAATGTCGTACTTCTGATATCTGTTATTCAAAAGAAAAAATGTTTTGAAAAAAAAACGCTCTTAGTTAGAATACCAAGTGTGGCTCAATCAGTTCAACTAAAAACTCTTAGTAAAATTGAAACAGAACTTCAAATTTTCAATTTGATTACTATATTCATGACTTTATGATAGTGAATAATGGAGAACATTTCGAGATGGGGATGATGTACAGGAATAAGAAAGAAATACGTCTCCATTTATTATAATCTTTCATGATGCCAAAAATCAAAGTGCACCATAGATAAAAACCAGTCCTTTCAATAGATCAGAAGCATCGAACTGAACCTATGAATAAAGTATGTGTTGTATGTCTTTCTTGTGCTGATATTGAATTTTGTTGTAATTGCAAAAGTTGGTTTTTTTCAACCTGTTTGGCCTCTGAATGAATTTGTGCGTGTGTGTCTTCATACTCATGTGGAAATTTGTTTTTCATGCAAGCACAAGTCAAAGTATTCTCAAGCCATTTACACGTATATTGTACATAAAATGGGTTCCTTCACAACACAATATCATCTTTTTATGGATATGTTACTCTATTATGCCAAATTTTTTCTTTTATTCAAAACGCGTTTTCCTTCAATATAAGATAATAATTTAATTAATTGGTCCCAGCCACTCACTATAGAAGGCAATAAAAGAACCAACAAATACTGTACGTGTATTTTCAGCAGACATTTTTTGTAATATAATATAGTTCAGCGTGACATTTTATTAATCCTGACAACTTTCGCTCATCAGTTTCTGAATTTCTAATTTGTTAAGACAAGAAGATGTGAAAACCCCAATTTTCTTTTCTCAATTTTTGAAAAATGCTGGAGTATCAGTTCAAAAAGTATTCAAATTTCCGCTTTTTTTGGGTGACAAAACATCCTCAAAGTGGATGTGGAATAATTTTGTAATATTAGTCATGTTTTTTTTCACTTTGAACATTTTTTGATGCGCATGTGTTTCTTGTGTAATTCTTCTGTTACTGGGGGACACATTTTACGACATATACAGTAATTACAGTTTACAGATGAGTCTTTTAAATAAGTGAAACCTCTTGAATTCAATTACTGTACCTTTCTGTGTCCATTTTCTTTCAAGTCCCTGTCTGAATTCCCTAAAAAACAATGCATTAAAAATCTCTCTACCTTGAAGGCTGAAACCTCCATAAGTCACATTTTCTAGAGGCCTCTTGTATATTATTTCATCAACAAAGAAAAGAGGAAAGTATTAAAAATGTTAATTCATGTACTCAAAAGTAGATGAAAGACTACTTAGGGAAAATGAACCCTTGCATCCAAGTTCAGCATCATCATTTCAACTCAATTAAAATGCAATTTAAAGCATGGAATGATCATTAATTACAATTTCCTTCAATTCTTCTGTCTTCCCCCCTCCCCAAAAATTATTGTTTTCAAAACATAAGATATTCCCATTTTAATTTTTATTTATGCTGGTTCCCTCTTGAATAAGCTATAGTCTTGAATAAAACGCAATTTAAGGCATAGAATATTCATTAATTAAAATTTCCTGCAATTCTTCTGTCCCCCCTCCCCCAATGTTTGTTTTCAAAACATTACATATTTTAATTTTCATTTTTTGCTGGTTCCCTCTTGAGGCTATATTCTCTAAGAAAACGCAATTTAAGGCAGAACATATTCATTAATTAAAATTTCCTGCAATTTTTTGTCTGCCCCCCTCCACAATGTTTGTTTTCAAAACATTATATATTTCCATCTTAATATATTTATTTTTTGCTGGTTCCCTCTTGAAGCAATAGTCTTGAAGAAAACGCAATTTAAGGCAGAACATATTCAGTAATTAAAATTTCCTGCAATTCTTCTGTCTCCCTCACCCCTCCCCCCAAATGCTTGTTTTCAAAACATTCCCATCTTAAATTTTTATTTTTTGCTGGTTCCCTTTTGAAGCTAGTCTTGAAGAAGTTTGACTGTACATTATTACTTTCTTTTTCCAATGACAGGCTCCAATTTTGATTTTTTTCTTTGCTTTTATTCCCTTGAAATTTGACCATACTGTATTTTTATTTCCTTTTTTCAGGCCTTATTAAATCAAAAAGTCTGAACCATCATGACTACAGTGACAGACTACGGCCCAGCAGTTTACGGCCTTTCCCGCCAACTGCATCAAACCGTGGTTCAATACAAAAGCACCCGGTTCCTGGGCCACGTCTACACCTTCCGGAAAAACTGCACCAAGAAAAACGGAGCGGCCGTCTTCTTCTGCCAAGAATGCTTCAAACTCGACCGCCGGAAACGGTACCTAAGCATTCGCGACGACCGAATCATCGGGCACAAGAACCCCGAAGACAACCATCACCCGAATTGCGTACCCGCCCATCAAGAGTCCATCGCCGTGACGCAACTCCAGCGAGCAATGCTGCAGGAAACCCAGAATGGCCGGACGCGGCCCAGGGCAGCCTACGACGCCATGTTGGGTCGACTTCCGCAGCAGTGCAGGGAATCGGAAGTGAGTCCCATGGAACTCGCCGTTTTACTTCCGAGGTACGACAAGGTGGCCCATTCCCTGCGAAGACGTTACGCCATGAAACGGAAATGGAACACTAATGATTTCCCTGTTATTATTGACAGCAGCAGCAGTAGTGAATCATGTTCTTTCACAGTTCCTCCTGAACTGCAAATTACTGACAAAAATGGCAAGGACAACAAGAATAATCAGCGCTGGTTACTTCACCAAAGCGCAGACAGGAAAACATTGATATTTGCATCAGACGTTGACCTCAGGGTGTTCCATGAGACCAGTTACATAGTTGGGGATGGGACCTCATCAAGAGTGACACCTGGTGGAGCCTACAACATTTACACCATTCATGCCTATAAAAAAGCAAATGACACCCTGGCAACACACAAGACTGGCTCACATCAAGGAGAAGGGATCCCAATCATCTTTGCCTTGCTTCCAGACAGAACCCATTCCACTTATGCACAAATGTGGACCATCATCAAAGAAGCAGTTTTCAGCAAGTTTGAAGAGTCTGAAATGGCACAAAAGACATTTGTCACAGACTTTGAAGCAGATGCTATGACTGCTGTTCAGGAGGCTTTTCCAGGGCATAAATTCAAGGGTTGCTTGTTGAAGTTTAGACAAGCAGTTTTCAGCAAGATTGCTCAGTTGGGCCTGAAGAATGCCTACAATGAGAATATACTTGTAGGTGCTTGGCTGAGGGTTCTTATGGCTCTTCCAATGCTTCCAGCAAGTCTCATTTGTCCTGCCTGGACATTTCTGAAAATACCTCCATTTTTGGGGGAAGACATTTTGGATGAGAAAATGGCACAGGTTTCTCTGTACTTGCAGGAGACTTGGATTGAAAGCAGCACTTTCCATACACAGTTTTGGAGCCAGTTTGACAACCAGGGACCCTGCATCACTGACCTAGCCAAGGGTTTCAACCTGAAGCTGGGGAGGACTTTTGGGAAACAGGATCCACCTTTGATACCATTTCTAGAGTGGCTGCAGAAGGCTCATGTCTCATACCAGAAGAGGATTGCGCAGCATGACAAAGGAATGCGAGCCAAGCAACACATAATCAAATGGGAACAGGCAGAACAAATGATCCTAGAGGTGAAAACAAGGTTTAGCCCACATCTAAACATTGCTTCTATCTGGTCAAGTCCTCAGCCAGGCAACAATCTTCCAAACCATGGAACTGTTCTGGAATACCTAGGTCAAATGTCTTGCTTGATGGGAGAAGGAAATCATTTCAAGTCTTTGGATCTTCCCTCAGCCCCAAATATCAACAATGCCTTTAATGAAACTGCTAATGATGATGAAGATGAATGTGTGTGATATGGTTTGAAATTGCCCTGTATGCTTGGTGGTGCTTGAGGTTCAATGAAAATTGTGTAAATCTTAATAAGGTGTACAGTTAATTTTTTTTGTTACATTGAAAAAACGTGCAAAAGTGGGTTCTAACAAATAAGAATTTGTACTTTGTTGCAGGGAAAATAATTTGAGTGTAAGGAATTTGTGTTGAAAATTGGAAGTCAAAAATCAAAACCACATATAAACCATCATCAAAGCCCATGATAAATAGGTAAGCTTCAGTATGAGTTCTATATGCTTTGCAGGTATACTCCTACTTATCAATATTTTTTTGGTTTGTCCTTCTTTCTATCTTCTAATTTTTAATCTTACTTCCCACTCCTGCTGTATTGTGGCCTGGTCAAATGTCAGTTAGTTGCAAGCCAGAAAGAAAAACACACACAGAGCACAGAAAATACCTGTACTTCCATATCCAGTTCACTTGAGGCTGAGTTATAGTAATAATGTATGTCATGCATATGCAAAGCATAACAGGTTCAATGATAAACAATTAATATCCATCCAGTAAACTATGAGTAATTTTTGGGACATACCGCTTAGCCAAAATAAATTTCACTTATATTTGGTGCTAGTTTTGTGTGCTTTAGGTGACCCACTTATAATTTAAGATTTCGCAGAGAAGCAACACTAGGTGTCACTGCTGCAGCGCAAAAAATTAGCGCAAAGCTTTGCTTTGTGTAAAAATGCAACTGACATTGATCTACCCCCTTCTCCCATACACAATTGTTCTTCTGTATGAGTTTAAAAAATTGTAGTACTGTACAAGTTGCTACAGAAGTCAATATCATCACTTTTTGATTATTATAAGCAATCAGCGTTTTCTTCAAGGTACATAAAAAATATTTTCGTGCAGAAAAAAAAGATGGTGTCAGCTACAATATTTTGTTTTTGATGCAAAATCGAATATTCTTGCAATTATAACGGAAAGCAATAAAAAGCTGGAAGATATGAAACCTTTCCACACCTGCAGTGTACAAGTTGGCGGCATATTTTCCTTTGCACCACCTTGGGGTCGAACCCCATTTTTCGTTCCCTATTGTTTGATAGGTCGACCTTCAACCTTCTTTCCCTTGTCACCTCACCAGAAGGTATGGTACAGTACAGTACTGCAAAAATCCTTCCTGCTGTACAGTACAGTACGTTAGGATGCCAAATGCAGCTTCTTGCATAGTCATCTCAACATCCCTGTTGATATAACCAGTTCTCATAAAAGACTTTGATCAGTCCTCCTCATTAAAACAAAGATGAATTAAGATACATTTAGATTGATTAAATAGGGCCAGAGAACCTGAACATTTTCCGAAGTTTATCCTCCAACATTTTCTTTATGAAAATCCCAATTGATCGTCGATCTAAGAAAACTTTTGTGGCTTTTCTTTTTTCATTAAATGATAAGAATAGAAAATCATATGATGGTACAAGACCAAAAAAAAAAAAAAAATAAATAAACTTCGGAATCGGCGATGGAAGTTATAGCAGCTGGAGTTCAAATGGCCATCTCCTCTGTGCCCAGAAAATTCCGAGCCTTGCAATAAAAAAGGGTTCCATTCCAGGGTTACAAAGGTGAACATAACACAAATGAAAAATTTGGGATCTGCGCAACGAACAGCAGTATATACAGCTCAAACCTTTCATCCAAACGTTGATCCTCAGAAAAATTGGAAGAAATGTATTCCGAAACTTTCTGAGGGTCATTAAAATACTTTGAAAGCAACAAGCATTCTCCAAGATATAGTACGTATACAGTGAGACCCCCACCTGTGGACACCTTGACCCGCGGACAATTCGACATGGGGACACTTATTTTATCATAAAAAAATAATAAAAAAGCCCAACATGAGGACACTGACTCAACATGGGGACATTTTGTTATAAAATTGCAAATACATTTCAGGCCAAATGACAAGAAACAGATATTTCCAACCAAAAAATTGATGTAAGACAAGTTCTTAGGCATTTCTGTCACCAATTTACCATCCATTTAGCCAATTAAAAAAATTCCCTCCAGCAGAGAGGGACTTCCTTCTCTCTTTTTCACTTGAATACTATTTTTACAGAGAATGCCAACATTTCTATGTACTGCACAGAAGTATGAGTATTAAATTCCCCACATGCCCATATCGTGTTGAAATATATTGATTGGAATCAGTTTAAATTGGAAGACAATTTTTGTTTTCATGGGATTATGGTGAGTATTTTGTACATAAAACACCAATAAAAAATTATATAATGTAAGTCTAAGGGAAAATGAGACTTGACTTAAGGACATTTTGAATTGGGGACACTCTTGATGCGCCAATTACTTCCGCATCTTGGGATCTCACTGTATTATAAAATTAATTTGAAGGAAAATGAATTTTCTTCATCAAATGTCGGTATGCTGGTTTGTTATTAAAATATACTTTATATAATTTGCTATTATATAAGGTATGCTTTTTTGTTATTATAATTAATTCAACTTTCAGCATTCATATTCTTTTTTTAAATAAATTTAACTAAAATACTGGACTTCTGTGGACAGGTATTCATATTTTGTGGTCAAAAAATAATCGAGGGGCATGCGTTTAATATGTCAAAATTTAACTTTTTATGAAGATCTGGGAAATATCATTCAATATTGCCTGGGTATTCTTACTTCATTCTGGTAATACTGTACAGTATTGTTCCACTCCAGTAAATACTGTTATCAACTTTTTTTTATGAAACTAGATACAGTACACAGGCGTTATTAAATCAGCAAAGAGCTGTCCTGAAAAAATACAACTCGCTTTGCCATTTTTTTCCTAGGGATAGTTCATCGGCTAAAAATACTGTCCCTGAAAATGAACCCAGCTCGGGGTACGAAAGAAGACAAAATTGGAGAATGAGACAAGATATGCCGCCCTTCCTTCATAATGCCGCCACCAGTCAAACGGGGTTTCTTTCGGGGGGAAGGCGACCGCGGTAGCCACTGGGTTTCGCTACCCATATGGAAGAGAGCAGGGTTGCCAAGAGAACTGGGAAGCAGGTACTCGGACATCCATCGATGAAGCCGATTTTCTGAGGCAGACAGTGAGGGAGTGCATCAACAGCAGACCATCGAAGGAGAAAGAGAGGGCTATTCTGGGCATTGGGGACAAAAAGGTGGAAAAAAATTGAGCTTCCAGTGGTGATCTCATCCGTTTGACCCCGCCGCCAAAAAAAATAGGGCCTTTCATTCCCAGGCACCCATTAAGAGGGCTGCAGATTTTGTCTGGTCTCAGCCGCATTTCACTTCTTCTCACACCAAAACAGGATTTTACGCATACTGGGGACGTGCATGAATTCTATACGGTCCACTCCCTTCAACAAGGCAAGGGTTTCCTTACCCAAAATCCATGTGAATTGATGCACATTCGTACAATGCACAGGAAATATCACGAAAACTAAATGGTAAGGCATCATAACAACCCCATACTTCAAACCAGAGTGAGGAAGTCTTTTAGACAATACTAGATTTTCGGGTAGGACGGGCTCCATAATGAAATCCCACAGGAGAAAAAATCCCGCAAGGCCGAAAATCCGGTAGGCCATAAAATCTTGCGGGGTCCAAAAATCCCGTTGGTACAAAAATCTCGTATAGACTACAAACGCAAAGAAGTCACAAAAAGACATGGAAGAAGTACAGTATGTTCCTTTTAAAGAAATGTATTCAGATTTCATTTTAAACAAATTTTTCAAATTATTCATCTTTAGCCTTAGACCAGAGATGGAAGCGGTGGAATCTAATTGCATCGCAATAAAGCCACAATTCAGCAATGTTTTCATCCTCCGTGAGGCTGATTTTCACTCGAGGTTTGTGGAAAATTTTCAAGGTGAGATTACTGTACAGTACATGGATTTGAATTATTTCTTGGGTAACGATTCCAACCATGGATAGGGATCACCGGGGGTTGAATGGGTCATTCAGGAGACAGAGCACTCATTTCCCTTCATCACTGTCACAGCTGCTTTGGTTTCAATGACAAATTTTCAGCATTCATTCAGCTATCCTTCTACAGCAATTTTTCATGTTGAGAAGTTTTCAATTTCTCTTTTGTAATTTTTTTATTTTTGTTCCTGTGCAATTTTTTTTACCCCCTTGGGCGGGTGTTAATCCCCACAGTCGCAAAAATCTGGGGGATGGAAGGGTAAAAAATTGCACAGGAACAAAAATAAAAAAATGCAGGTACAAAAATCCTTTGTCTTAGCAAATTTTTTAAAGTTTGTTATGGAAGCTCAATTTTGTCAACACAATGCACTGGGCATACCCGCTTCAATCACTTTTGATTCTCAACAACAGGGACCAGCTACCCTCAGAGTTACCAAACTTCTTCTTTCCTGCTGAATTGACCAAGAATGAAATCGGGTCAATCCATCAGGATTTTAAATGCATGTTATCCTCAAAATTCTGCCTGGGAGTGCAGCAGAATTTCGGGGATAATATGCATTTAAAATCCAGCTGAACAGCTTCCCCTGGTAAAAAAAATTACTGCCAAATGCTCTGATAAATTCTTATACTCATGCGTATTTCTTAATTAATGGATTTAATTTCTTTATTTTTTTTCATATCTGCACATTGACGTGAAAAAATAATTTGAAATAATCCTGCGGATTTATTCCTAAGAGTTGCTAAAATGCGCGAACTTGCAAGGAAAAAAATTGCTAAGATGCGAAAACTTGCGGAGGGTGTAAACTTGCAAGCTGAAAGTGTGTCCCCAAAATGAGAACGACACTCTTGGCATGCAAATTCTGGTGAAAACCCAGGCCCTGCCCCAGACAAAGGACACCGGGCGGACCCTTTTTTGGGGTGGGAAAGCCCTTTTTTTTTGGGTGCATGAACAGCAGGATTACCTGCATGCACTCGTCCTGGGTACGCCGGCCGACAGGGCATGAGAAAAAAAAATCGGCGGCCTTCTTAAAGGGACTGCCAAATAAAAGACGCCCCTTTTGGCGGTAGAGACAAAGTCTCCCCTCGGGGAAAGGGTACAGATCAGCACAGGGGGGAAATGGCGCTATTTCCCGGGGAAGAAGGTAGAATAAATGAAGTACTGTAACATAAAAAAATTGAGTGGGATAATAGTACAGATTTATCCTGAACAAATGTATTCCATTAATATGTTCTAACAAATTCTACAAAGGGGCTTCAAAAAGAAAAGAACTAAAATATATCATAAGTGGGTTTCCTGTCCTTAGAAAGTGACTCCTTGTAAAAAAAAAAAGGGCTTCTGCACTCCACCATGGAATCCTTTGACCCCACCACAAAAAAAAAGGGCCTTCCATTCCGCACCCCAATAAAAGGGCTGCAGATTTTGTCTCATGGGCTGGGGGCATTTCAGAGGTTCCCTTTCAGCCTTCCTTGAATCATTCTCTGTTAAAGGGGACGTTGTTTTAACCTGAACTCCATTCAAAAGGGAAAAATTAAATTTTTTTCCCACAAATATGGACAAGAATTGATGCACACTAGCCAGCACTGATCAACAAACAATGAATGTCATGAATGCTTAATAGAGCAAACTAGTCATAATAACAAAATAGTTCATTTTTTGCAACAAGAGTGTGGGAATTTCACATGCACACAATTCCCAAACTGGATGAATTTAATTCAGCAGTTTGAATATTTTTTAAATGCTAAGAGCTGCATAACCACATTAGTCTCAAAAATTTAATATTGCCCTAATTGTATCATGAAGCAGATTCAAGTTTCAAAGTGAAATTATGAAGCCGTAAATTTTGATATGGCTTCATAAATTCATTTTTTCAGTTACAACAATATGAAGCTTGCAGCTGAGATGGTATGAAGGCATATGTTTTAAAATCATGCAAAAAAGTAATTGCTTTGAGAAAGGATATTTTCTATCAAAAAAAGAAAGAAAAATATCTTGCCTTTAAAAAGAGCTGCACTTTGGTCAGGACTGCCAAACACAAATTTTAATCAGTTTTCTGTCTTGAATTATCAATAGTAGGACCTATAGTCAAAATACTAGCATACATCATTTTTTTTTAAATAAGCCTGTAAGAATTATACATTTCCTGCATCAAGAGTTTAAGCATTTTCCCCAAAATTCAAATTAAATTGTACAAATTCCATGCAATACAGTATCAATTTTAAAAATTTAAGAGCTACTGTTCATTGCCAGAAATCAATCCAGAAAATGTAATCTTGCATTAAAACGATTTGAATTGTGCTAATCATAAAATTCTCCAAAGAATTCCTGTACAGCACAAGTTCAGAAGAAACCCAATGTCCCTTTTCATGAACATATCCCTTTATTTTTTTTGTCTCACTCTGGCTTACCAGTTTTTTTTTTCAGGGGGATTTTTTTGGGAACCCTGTTGTGTATCTTTTTTATCCTCTGGGCCTGGGACAATGTCCCCACCTCCACAAAGGGCTGGAATCAGGACTGGAAACTAGGATTTTTCTCCCTACAGAGAGTGTTAAAATAAAAAACGAAACGAAAAACCTTTTCACAAAGGAAGAAAAAGCCCTTCCTTGGATGGGACACCCTCCCTGGGACCCTACCAACCCAAAGAGAAGGGAGGGAAATGTTTTCGGGCAGTTCAACCCTGGAGCCCGGGCTTCACTGAACCCCGTCCCAGAGTGTCGGGAGAGAATCAGTGCAAAACTCATACTGTTTCCAGTGACAAATCCTTAATAAGGCCTTTGAAATATTCAATTGTGGGGGAAGACATTGTACTGAAAACATTTTCCGACTTTCGTTATATGAATAACAATGCTGACTTTTTACATTCAAATTCTGAACTCGACTATTCCTGTGCTGTGACTTGATGAGGATAACTCTGTTTAAATATTTCGACTTGTTCGAATATATATTTTTTATAGCGGCGAGAATTTTGTGCAACCGAGCCGAATGCCGCCAGAATCAACGGTGTGTACCTCATGCAGCGGCGACATCTACCAGAAGTGAAACGAACCAGTATTTCCTTGCAGTGACGTCTACCATCCCGATTAAGACAATGAGGTTCAGTGCTGAATTTCATCGACAGCTGTGCTTTGTTGCGATGAAAAAGTTCTTATGTCCCGCATATACTTTTTATAAACGAACTTTCTCAACTATAACCCACAAATTAAGATGGGAATGCAAAGATACTTGAATGCTGGTCCGTTTCATTGATTGGTAGATGTCGCTTGTTCACAGCGGTATGCTGGTGAAAAAGTCGGGTCATCATTTTACTGTAAATGTCATTGCATATAATTTTAATGTCTTCATTCCGTAATTGTTTTCATTATGTATTCATCCTGTACATTGTTTCCTTATTGTGATTGTAGGGATTGATCGAGTATTAGTTAATGAGAAAAAAAAATAGTAATGTGAAGAAATAGCGTTTATATGCAAGAAGTGTCTAATCGGAAATATTTCAAGACAAAATAAAAATATTCTGCAGAAACAGAAGTGATAATGCAGCTATGTTATAGGCCGTTATCGGAATCATGGGCTGCTAAGCATATCAAAAACCGTCTTGGAACGAAAAAATAATTTACTTGAGACAATAAAGCTCACGTTCTTCGTACAGTATATTGTTTTTTTTTTTTTCGAAAGTTGGTTACACATGGAGACAATTAATGGCTATACTTAGGTTGACTCCACGGCACCTAAAATTAGTTGAATCACGAAAAAAATTATATACAAAAAACTCAGCATGTGCATGCATGAGAAATTAAGCAAAAATGAACAATAGAGATTATGAAAATGCATTCGAATTGTTTCTCCATGTGCTAATTATTCATGATATAAATGAAAAAAATTCGGAAGGACAGACAATTCAGGAGAGGAAATTAAGTTATCGAAAGTGAAAAATACACTTCATTCTAAAGTACAGTATGTCCTTACGAACTCTGTTTAATTTCCTCACATAAAAATCGAACCAAGAATCATTTTACAGATGAATGCGCGCTTGAAATCACAATATTTTAAAATAGTCATTCTGAATAAGAGCGTTTCTGTATTTATCAATTTTGATGCCCCCTGTTTTCTTACATAATCTGCTTGCAAAAAAACTACAAAGATTTCTTTTTCTTTTTATGTCTTTATTTACACACTGTTTTTGTCAATATTTTAAAATAGTCCTTCTGAATGAGAGCGTTTCTGTATTTATCAATTTGTATGCCTCCTGTTTTCTTACATAATCTGCTTGCAAAAAAAAACAAAGATTTCTTTTCCTCTATATGCTCAGTTGTCTTTATTTACACACTGTTTTTGTCAATATTTTAAAATAGTCCTTCTGAATAAGAGCGTTTCTGTATTCATCAATTTTTATGCCCCCTGTTTTCTTACATAATCTGCTTGCAAAAAATTACAAAGATTCCTTTTTCTCTCTATGCTCAGTTGTCTTTATTTACGGACTGTTTTTGTCCTATCGGAGACATTTCTGCGCGTCGCTGTCTCACTATTGAAAAAAGTGTGTCGATATGAATTGTTCACTTTCTACATACGAGGGTTATTCTAACAAAATTTCTCGGAGTAGCAATAAAAATGGCCTACAGTTGACCTGAAACAAATTTTTTCTTTAGGGAAAACGCCTTGGATGACCTGGAGGCAACTCTTAGAAAGAATGCCAAGCTGATTTTAAAAATTCTGAGGGGAAAGCTGGGCTACAACAAAAAAAGGGCGCCTCATCTTTTTGAGCGGAGAGCAAAACTCTGCCAGGAAAAATTATGAAAAAATTCAAAAAAATTTGTCAAACAGGGCTGATATTTTTTCATGCGCTGAAGAATACGTTTTCCCTAAAGAAAAAATTTGGTTCAGCTCAACTGTAAGCCATTTTCATTGCTACTCCGAGAACTTTTGTTAGAACCCTCGTAGTTCATGATTTTTTTAACACGTTATTTTTTCCATGTTTACCATTGACAGATTTCGCGACGGGTTTCTTCAACAACAACAACAACAACAAAAAGCAGTCGGTTATGAAAGACTACGGCCCAGCATTTTCCGGCCTGTCCTCCTTACTCAACAAAACCGTGCTCCACTACAAAAGCACCAAATACCAGGACTACATCTACACGTACATCAGGAACGGGGCCAAGACCAACGGCAGCACCGTCTTCTACTGCTACGACTGCTACAAGATCGATCGTCGAAAGCGGTGCTTGACAGTGTCCGACGAGGACCGCATCATTGCCAGCAAGGACCCCGAAGACAACCATCATCCCGACTGTGTCCCGGGGCACATCAAATCCAACCCCGTCGTGCCTCAAGAAGACCCCCCGGAAAATACCGGCGACCATCAACATCATGCCAATAATACCCGAGTCGACCCGCACCAGGAGGAAACGAAAATTATAACTGTAACCCAAACGCAATCAACAGCAGCCTACGATTTAGTCATGGGAATTCTTCCCGAAAGGCAATTCGACGCCCAACAGCAAATATCAGCAAACGTGCAAATGACGAGTCATGATCGCGGCAAAAAACGGCGCAGGGAAAAAAGTGTTTCACCTGCTGATGATGATGTCCCACCATCACCACCACTGGAACCCGGGTTCGTTTCTGCTGACCTGAGGCTCACCTTTCTGGGAAGAGAAGCTGGGGAAAATGGCCAGCATAAAAACGAACGCTGGCTACTTCACCAGAGCGAAGACGGGGAAATGCTCATCTTTGCATCAGAAGTCGACCTCAAAATGTTCCACGAGAGCAGATACATAGTTGGGGATGGGACCTCAAAGCTCATGCCTGATGAAAACTACCACGTTTACACCATTCATGTTTTCAAGGAGCCAGCTGTAACCTGGGCAAATTCTGGTCCAGTCCAGCCTGGTGAAGCCACCAAGCACAGGAATAATATGATCAATAACTACTCAGAGCATGGAGAAGGAATTCCAGTCATTTTTGCCCTGCTTCCAGACAAACAAAGGTCAACCTATGCCCAAATGTGGGCCATCATCAAAGAAGCCGTGGTGCTCAGGTTTGGCAATTTCTTGGCACAGAAAACCTTCATCACTGAGTTCCATGAAGACTCCATTGGGGCTCTGCAGGATGTGTTTCCCTATGAAAACCACAAAATTTGCCTCTTCCACTTCCGACAAACCGTGTTCACCAAAATAGTGCAGTTGGGCCTGAAGAGTGCCTACAATAATAACCCACCTGTGGGGTCTTGGCTAAGGGCACTCATGGCCACTCCTTTGCTTCCATCAGGCCTCATTTTCCCAGCCTGGCCACTGCTCAAGACCCCACCATCAATTCAAGACCCAGAACTGGAACAGAAAATGGCACAGCTGTCTGCCTACATGGAGGAGAATTGGATCCAGAACCCTCTTCACCCACCACATGTTTGGAGTCACTTTGAAAACTATGGACCCCGCACCACCAACCAGGCCAAGGGGTTCCACAACAAAATGAAGCAGCCTTTCGGAAAGCATCAACAACCAACTTTGACAACTTTCTTGGAATGGCTTCAGAAGATGCATTTCCAGTACCAGATCAGGATTGCCCAGCTGGACAAGGGAATGCCAGCAAAGCAGCGAGTTGGGAAATGGGAAAAGGCAGAACAAAAATTGCAGGAAGTGAAGGCGAATTTCATGCATTATCTGAACACTGATCCCATCTGTGTGAGCCCTCAAAGGTACAACAGTCTCGCTTACCAAGCAGCTGTTTTTGAATACCTGAGTAAGATGTCTTGTTTGGTTGGTGAAAAATGAAAATTTCTGCCTTTTCAGTTGCTATATACAGAAAAGCCAATGCATTTCAGATTCTCTATAGTTCAAGAGTCATTTATTTTTTTGAGAAACTAGTTTCAAAAATTTAAGCTGAATTCACAGGACTTGTTTGGTTTTTTTTAAACTGATGTATTCAAGGGTTGATAAAAATTGTGCAATTTTCAAATGTTCATCTCTGGATTCTTGTGTGATTGCATTGAAGAAGGTAGAAAAGGGTTCTAAGAAGTGTAAATTTTCTTTTTTTTCTGTTGCAGAGACAAGTACAGTACAGTGAACAATTTTTGATGTGTGTGTGAGAATTAAAAAAAATATCCAAGAATTCAAAACCAGGACTGCCACAGGCAAGCGTCATCAAGACCAGCTGATCAGGTGAGCTATGTTTTGGTCTTTTGAAATCCAAGTTCAAAAATTGTTTTCAACTCACATAATTTGTTTCTATTTTTGAATTCTTCATCTTCATAATTTTTTTAAGCTTTCAATTAATGTGACCATTTTTGGTGTAAATAAAGACAAAATGCAGAGCACATCAGGTTTCTCCTGATCAGTTTTAATCAATTTTTGATAATTTATTTAAAAACATTCATTATTTAAAGGGGTTTGCTGTGGAAAACGAAATTGATTTTTAGGAGGAAATCAGAAGATTTGTTGCAAAGGTTTTAGATATCTGAATGGCTGATTATATTTTCCATTACATTTTAAAAGTATACGATCAAATTGGAATTTCTACTGTTATTAACTTCTTTTAAAAATTGGGAAATTCTACAATGACACATATTTGGATTAAAATAACCGAATTCCTGAAGTCACACAAGTAGTTCAAACTGAAGTTTGTAAAGTTAAATAATGACAGAACTTCTGAGAATCACTTCACGTGTTTCTTGTGTCAAAATGCTCGTTGTTTTGCAAAAGCCTTTCCGCATTTTTCAGTGGATGGTTCATAAATATGTAAACACAAATTCCTTTTCTTCGTATAGGATTCAAAACAGGTAATACGAAAAAAAACTTAAGAGCAGCAGATTTTCAGAAATTCTACAAAACAAATGTCTCAATGCAAAAAACAGCATTTATGAATTTAACAGTTTGAGAAACTCAAGCTTATCAAAAACAATGCTAAATAAGAAAAATGTTATCAGAATCAAGGATTTTACACCACATTTTCACATGAATACAGAGAGCAATTGGATTCAATTTTTATTTTTGAGTAATAACTGTAGAAGGCATGAATACTCGTATAGAGACAGGCATATATATGCCGCATACATATCACATTTTTTTTAATAAAAAAATTGAAACTGCTGCATAGAATCACAAATTCTGGTTCAAATGACAGGTAAATCCCATTGTAATGAATATTTTTTCAATGAATATATCGTGATTTTTTCTTTATCACGCGCAAAGTACTGGAATTTTTTTTCATTAGAACTTTAAAACTCAAAAGTTTGTATGACAAGAGAAATTATTTTACGTCCCCCCCCCCCCAAAAAAAAAACTATGCAACAGGTAAATCTGAACATTGCCGCAAAACGAATCTTTGAATTTCAGTTGATGAAAACATTATATAACAGCATTCTAAAACATCAGATCCTGCATGAAAGTGATTATATCTTCATTGCTCGAAAAAATGATTCGTAATCCACAAAATGCATAGAATAGGAGTTCAAGGAATGGTTTTTTCTTGTTACCAAAGTTGGTCTGTTCTAATTTCTCAACAAGTGGGGGAAAAAAGTGTCCTCGGCTTTGAACCGCAGGGTTTTCGACCCATACTTTTTCGGGACTTCACGGGTTACACAGGAAAAGGGTCATTTTATTTTATTTTTAATCACCCTGCAAAGGTGGGAATTTAGATAAGCAAGGAAGGTTTAGGGAATATTCATGGATCATTTACCGAGGTTAAAGTCAAAGCATTTTCTGGCGCCCCTATTATTTTCGTCCCCCGCCACCACTGCTGGACAAAAGCACTGGAAATTCTTTTCTCATCCCATTTTTTGGGAATATTAGAGGATTCCCTGGAATCGACTGAATCCCTTGAATAGATGGCATCAAAGGGAAGACCCCTTTTGACCAGGCCGCCAAAAACCCCTTCGTTTTTCTGCCGGCGGAGACATTCCCAAACATTCTTATTTTACAGGGGACAACCTTATTTTTCAAGAACCTTATTATGCTCTGTTCGAATATCAAAAGAAATGGGTCATGAGTTTTACTGTACTGTGCTTCTTTGGCCACCAAGGTTCTGAGACTTTACCATGGCAAAAATCCTTCCCTAAAACAAACAGAATAAATTTGAAATAAAAAATAGCAAAAAAAAAATCTACAAATTAATAAGAACACCATGGATATTCCAAATTTTTCTGCGTGAAGAAATTTTATCTTGCTCCCAAAACCAACTTAAGATATAAAAAAGTGTGGTAAAATTGGCTCAACAAATTTTCAGTAGGATTGTTGAAGCCATTCTCTGAAAACAAGTTTCATTCATTCAAAATTATATACTGTATTAACACGGAAATTCGAAAATATTTTGGAGTTGAAAAATTTTAGCTTTCTCCCAAAAATCAATTCAAAAAGCAAAATAATGAGATAAAATGGATTAAAAAACCCCTTTTTGGATTTGGATTAATGCTCCTTCCTCTGAAAACAAATCTAATCTTTACACAAAATGACATAAACACCACAGAAATTCAAAATTGGTTTCTGGATGGAACAATTTCAGTTTTCCCCGAAAGCCAACTTCTAAAAATTTCAAAAAGTGAGATAAAAATGTATGAAAAACACTGGGGTATTCTTTCTTTCTTTCTTCTTCTAAAAAAAGAAATTCGAGCATTTCGCCTGTGGTAAAAAGGAGGAAAAGAGGTTGATCAAGTGAGGTTAAAACCCAGCCCGAAATATTGGGGATAAATCTTCACGTTATATTTATTCCTCCTGAAATACAAAAAAATGTCCCAGTCCCGTCTGTCAAAGTATACTTATTTCATTTGTTTCACCTTCTCAGTCTGGCTTATATAGAGTCAAAGCAGAGACATTGACAAATCGTTTTCCATCAAACCCAAAAAAAGAAGATTGGAGGTCCACCTCTTAATCCCTTCCTTTTCATCGCGGCATGGTCAGAGGGTTCTCCCACACACAACCTTCTTCCCGGGAATAGGGTTCAGAGGAGGGGTTCCACTGCCACATTCAAAACCTGTTGGAACCCCCGCAGCAAATAGGGAGATCTCAACAGCCTTGAACGCACCCAACACAGGGGAACCCCAGAATTTCACGCAGTTCCCTCACCAGGGTTCGAAGCTCTCGGGAGAATCGCGGCATTGGTTAAAAAAATATTTATCATTAGCGGTGAATCATTCCTTTGAATTCGTTTACATTTTTCAGAGTTACCAAATTGTTGAAAGTTTTTCCAAAATTAACTGTAAAAAATAAGAAAATTTGCCCGTGTGAAAATTCATGACTTTTCATCGTACCGACGCACTTATTGGACTTGATTAATGCGTATGCGATGTGCCAATTTTCAGGGGTTTGTGTAAGAACCCATCGTGAATAAACGTATTAGATAAATGTTCAACTTTGTAATTCTGTTCCAGAGGGTTCTCTCGGGAAAAGTGTCTAATTTCCTCAAAAGATTCTTATTTTTTTGTGGCGGAATTCGGACAATTTTGCTCGTCAAATCGATCAAAAGGTTCGCGTTTCCCAGAAATCACCATGATTCGAGTAAATTTATTTTTTAGAAAATAAATTAAGAATGACAAGAAACACTTGAAATTTGCTTCCAGTACCAGAGTAATGTATAAATCAAGTGACCAATTTGCGTAAAAGTCAAGTGAATTCCGCTGCGCAATTCTTGATTTTTTTCCTGCAACGTTCCTAAAAAAATTAATTCTAATCAAACTCATGGAGACACAAAAACAAGAATATTTGAACTTGCGTACGTCTACACATGAATTATTCGCACATTAAATTGGGACAGCATTATAATATCAAATCGACAGGTTGGACACATTCTACAACTAAATTTCAGTGACACTGAAAAAAATCGTCCGAGAGAATTCTATGAGACCACAAAACCGTTCCTTATACAGAGAAAATCGTTGTTGGGAGAGTTCCAGTGTATCTTCAAATTTTGAAAATCTCCCTCTGCTACATATTTTTTAATATTTTCAAATCTCAGCATACATGAAAATAACATTTACTGACCGAATTCGTGTTTCCCATTATTTGTCCAATTGTTATTATTGTTGTCATTATTTGGCGCAAAAAGTGATTTTCTTTGAATAATGGCAAAAAATCTAAAATGTCTCCAAAAATGCAAATTCTTGTCTTTTTGGGAATTTCAGGTTGATGTATTACAGTAGCATTCCGTTACAACGAATCGCGTTATACCAAAATTTTTGTGGTCCGGGTAGCGGGATGTTCTAAAAATCTTGTTATAAGAAAGTAATTTTAGGCTGTACGAATTTTTGGGCATTATTCTGTACATACCAAACACAGGGATTACTCAATAAATGGTAGAAAAGTTAGGAAAATTAGAAGATGTAGCATTAAAAATGCAAAAAAAATTAATAATCTTTATGCAATGAAAACTTGGTTTCCAAAAAATGCACAACAGGAAATATTTTTGGATATTCTCCAGCTCATCCATTTTAGACTGTATGCCTTTTTCAAATAGATGTTATGTTGGAAGAATGCTCCTCTATGTTTGGAAGAGTTATATGTGAATAAGTTGACTGAGAAGGAATTGCAGGATTTTTACCATACGTAATTTTGTTTCATTTTATTTTTGCAAGACAAGCAATACTTGAGTACAAATGTTATTTCATTTAGAGGAGAATTATATTTACATCAAAGGATTTCTCTTCATTTCATCAGAAGTACTCATTAATCAGAAGTACTCTGGGTCTTGAATTAATTGTTCAACAAGCATTTTAAAGTATGTTTTCCCCATTTTCAATAAATCTCCAGTCCGAGGTGTAATAAAAATCGTTAATCTCAATATAACGAATTTTTCGTAATAACGAATTTTTTCTCAGGGAGTTCGTTGTAACGATATTTTCCTTCATTTCCAACGGGGATTTTCGTGTGTTTCGTCTTTCTTTTTCAATATTTCGTGTGCGTCCATCTTCTTCTTTTTTCTTTTTTTAAAGGTCTTCATCGTAGGTGTGTTATCCAGAGCCATGCTGAAGAATTTGCCAGCAGACTACGGGCCAGCAGTGTTCGGCCTCTCGCGGCTGTTGCATCAAACAGATCTCCACTACCCCAGCACCCGATACCCGGGCCACGTGTACACTTTCGTCAAGAACACGACGAAAAGTCCAGACGTGAGCAGATTCTTCTGCAAAAATTGCCACTCGCTGGATCGTCGGAAACGTTGCATCACGGTGCGCGACGATCGCGTCTGGGCCCGAAAAAACCCGGAAGACGACCATCATCCCGACTGTGTCCCGGATCCCGTGAATTGCGTCACCGTAACCCAACTCAAGCGGGAAATGTTTCAGGGGGCACAGAGTAACGGGAAAAGGCCCAGAGTCGCGTATAACGAGGTCTTGGAACGTTTGCCGAAACACTGCGAAAATTGGCGCGTCTCCCCGATGGAGTTGGCAGTGATGATGCCGACGTTTGAAAACGTCGCGAATTTGCTGCAAAGGCATCGCCAAAAGGGACTGTCGAATGTCTCGTCGGGGGAAGAATGCGTCGTGTCTCGGGAACTGCAATTGACTCGTTTGGGACGAGAGGCTGATGCTGGTGTTGGAAGAAATAATAGTCAACATGAAAACGAACGTTGGCTACTTCATCAAAGCGGAGACGGGAAAATGTTGATCTTTGCATCGGATGCCGATCTCAGAGTGTTTCACGAAAGCTCGTACATCGTCGGCGATGGGAACTCAACATTAATGCCCGATAACACGCACCAACTTTTCTCCATTCATGCCTATAAAACGTCATCCAAATCTCATCCATCCGAAAACTGCGCCACACCGAAATTAGAACCCGGCGATGGATCCCCGAAAAGGTATTCAGACGGAGAAGGAATCCCCATCATCTTCGCCCTGCTTCCGGACAAACAACGTTCGACCTACGCCCAAATGTGGACCATCATCAAAGAAGCAGTTGTCACAAAGTTCGGGGATTCTTCGACACCAAAGACTTTCATCACAGACATTCAAGAGGATTCCATCGGTGCCTTTCGACATGTTTTTCCCGAATACGAACACAAGATTTGCCTGTTCAACGTCAGACAAGCCCTTTTCGCCAAAATCGTTCAGCTGGGCTTGAAGAACGCCTACAGAAATATTCCACTGGTTGGTTCCTGGCTTCGAGCAATTATGGCTCTTCCAATGCTTCCATCGAGTCTCATAATCCCTGTCTGGCCCCTGCTGAAAACTCCGCCATCAATCGAAAATGAAGCTTTGGGTCAGAAAATGGCACAAATGTCTGCCTACATGGAAGAAACCTGGATTCAAAACACCCGTTTCCCGACACAATCCTGGAGCCACTTTGACAATCACGGACCTCGCACAATTAATATTACGCACGGGTTCCACAGGGAGATGAAAGATGCTTTTGGGAAACATCAGAACCCGTCTTTGACAAAATTCTTGGAATGGCTGCAGAAATCTCATTTCCAGTACCAGGTCAGGATCCTCCAGCTGGAAAAAGGCGTACCAGTTAAGAAACGTAACACGAAATCGGAAAAGGCGGAACAAAGGCTTCAGGAGGCCAAAGCAAATTTTGAGCATCATCTAAATACTGTTTCCAGTTTTTGTTTGAATCCTCAAGAAAACGAAAATTCGCCTTCCCCAGGCATTATTTTTGAATATTTGAGCAAGATGTCTTGTTTGGTAGGAGGTAAATGAATTTCCTTGGTCTATATTTAGGCAGGATTATGAAAATATTTTCAATGGATTTTTAATTGCTAAAAAAGCATTTTTTTTGCGTCTCGCGGAATGTTTTTCTTTTTTTTTCACTGGGCTGTGGTTTTTTGGAAGCATTACAAATTTGAACAAGTTTATGTGGGTGCTATTAATTTATTTTTTATCGTGTGATTATATATGTTCAGAAATCTAATGTGCTCTAAATTAGTGGATTCTAACAAAATTATTTTCTCTTTCGTTTCACAGGAAAATTGTACGGAAAATCCGAATTTATTGTGCCGCAAAAACGCGAATCAGGTCTTCGTCTCTGCATGATTATACGGGTGAGCTTTGCTTTCGTTTTTTCACTTTTCAAATTCTACGAGCATTTTAAATTTATTCAATTGCTGTAAAGTATTTTGTTTCTTCTTCTTAATGTCAAACTGTTATCATCTCTGGAGTCAAGAATCCTGGTTAAGAAAAGCTACGTTGAGATTTTCAGCAGCCCTTGGAAATAATGCTGTGGATAAATATATTTAGTTGCTGATGCCAGATAAAAAAAAATACTACGCGGCGTCATAATTAAATTTCTGCATGGATAGATATTTTCCTTTTTTAAATCTATCTTGGAGAATCATTGATTTAATGATGCTAAAAATGTTAATGAGAAATTAACGACCACAAATTGAGTCTATTTCGATGTTTTCAAGGCATCAATACTTTGGATAGTTATTTGACTGGATGGTTTATTTGATATCATTCTACAGTATTCTGGTAGAAAAAAACATGTACAGCCATCCATAAAAAATGTCGGGATTATCAATATAAAGCCAGAAAAACAAAAAAGTGATACTTTGAACCTCCCGATGACTTTTTAATTTTTCACTGTCAAAATCATCAAAGTGTAATTTTTACGGTTTACTCTCTCTTCCCCTCTAACTTGAATATGATCTCATAATTATTTTCCCAGCAGTTCATGAGCATATTTTGTAAATGAAACTAAGCACAAGAAACTTTACATAATCAAAGCTTAGCATTTTTTCGATTGGAGTTGATGTCATATGTTAGCTACTGAAACGTAATTTGAATCGGGAAGCACCGAAGTAATACAGTCGATTTTTTTCTTATTGGAATTCCTTCAAATTCGATTCGGAAAGGTTCAAGTAAAACAGTTGAACCTTTCCGAGTCGAAATTTTAAGGAATATCGAATTTCAAAGCTTTTAGTCGAGGGAACGTTATTTAATTGAAAATTATTTTCGATTATTAGCACAGTTCATTATTCATATGTGCAATAACTGTGTTAAATGCAAAATCCATTCAATCAAGTGCATGAAGAAAAAAAGTATGCATCTGCTTCTTTTTGTTTGTTCTCTGGAACAGTCCAACCTTTTTGGACTCTCGTGGACCAGCAAATTCCTTTTAAAATGTTCGCGGACCAGGAAAAATTCCATAACATTTTTTGTGGACCCGCAAATTCCCAAAAAAATTTCTGCAAAATGGCAAAGCTTCAAAAATTTTTTGCAGACCTAAAAAAAGTTTTGCTTGAAAGATTTTATGGCAGATATTCAAAAGTGTCTGGTTTGTTTTTCTTCAAAAATTCAGTTAAGCACCAATGAATTAGCTGAGGCTGAATAAAGTATCATCCACAAATTGAAAAGGTGGGTTTGAAGAAACTTTTCTCAGAATGAAAAAGTGAAATGCTTTATTTCAGCAGGTGAATATGAGTCTGAAGTGTTATTGGAAGAAAAGCCCCCTTTTTTTTCATCAGATGATTGTGATCGCCATGATTGTTGTTCATAAACTTAAGGTAAAGGGTAGAGACTTCATCCCAAGTTTTGATTGACTGATTATGCTGGCCTTTGGAAAATTTGTGAACCATAATAAATTTATCAAAAATTAAGTCTTGTTATCTTCATCATATATTTTGGAAAGACAATGGCAATTGAAATTATTTCATGGAAAAATAAAAGTTAAACTTTCTCATAATAACAATTCAGACACATATTTTCATATACTGAAATGAGTTATTCAATTTTTTCCATTCTGAGAAACCTTGCTGCAAGCCCACCTTTCTAATTTCTTGAAGACATTTATTAATTTGAAGCACTTGAAAGTATTTATTGCCCCTTTCCTCCAAAATTTCAGTCTAAAATGTGCTATAGAAATCATGAATCTCAATACAACAAATTTTTCGTTATAACGATTTTTTGATCAAGTCCATGGGAGTTCATTGTAATGAGATTTTACCGTATATATCAAACTCTCTCATTAATTTTTTGTTTTTGATTTTGATGCACTCATTTCAGCCGCTCTGTGTTTGGGTGTTTCAATAATAAGAGAGGCGGTCTGGAATTATAATATGACCAACTACGGCCCGGCAGTTTTCGGTCTCTCGAGGCTGCTCAACAAATGCGACGTCCACTACCACAGCACCCGGAACCCGGGCCACGTGTACACCTTCGTGAGGCACAGCACGCGACCCAACGGCGTCATCAACATGAACTGCCGCAAGTGCTTCACTCTCGATCGCAGACGCCGTTCCATCACTGTCCGAGACAACCACATAATCGCGCTCAAGAATCCCGAAGACGATCATCACCCCGACTGTTTCCCGGACCCCATTCATAAGGTCACCGTGACCCAACTCAAACGGGAAATGCTGCAGGAAGTGCGGAATACCGGGAAACGGCCGAGAGTCGCGTACGACGAAGTCGTGAGGAGTATTCCAGAACAATTCAAGTCGTCCGAAGTGTCACCGATGGAATTGGCAGTCATGATGCCGGGGTACCAGGAAATTGCGCGATCGCTTCAACGACGTCGCCAGAAGGAAATGGCGAAAATTTCCGACTCGATCACGACTGCTGATGCGGCAGACGAAACTGCGCCAAAAGAACTGCGACTCGTCAGCACTGATGCCGCCACCACGACACAATCAGAGCCTGACGACGATGGTGTTAATATTATTAGTCAACATTATGCTGAAGACGAACGCTGGCTACTTCATCAAAGCGGGGACGGGAAAATGTTGATCTTCGCATCGGATGCCGATCTCAGAGTGTTTCACGAAAGCTCGTACATCGTCGGCGATGGGAACTCAACACTGATGCCCGATAACACGCACCAACTTTTCTCCATTCATGCCTATAAAACGTCATCATCCAAATCTCATCAACCCGAAAACTGCGCCACGCCGAAATTAGAACCCGGCGATGGATCCCCGAAAAGGTATTCAGACGGAGAAGGAATCCCCATCATCTTCGCCCTGCTTCCGGACAAACAACGTTCGACCTACGCCCAAATGTGGACCATCATCAAAGAAGCAGTTGTCACAAAGTTTGGGGGTTCTTCGACACCAAAGACTTTCATCACAGACATTCAAGAGGATTCCATCGGTGCCTTTCGAGATGTTTTTCCCGAATACGAACACAAGATTTGCCTGTTCAACGTCAGACAAGCCCTTTTCGCCAAAATCGTTCAGGTGGGCTTGAAGAACGCCTACAGAAATATTCCACTCGTTGGTTCCTGGCTTCGAGCAATTATGGCTCTTCCAATGCTTCCATGGAGTCTCATAATCCCTGTCTGGCCCTTGCTGAAAACTCCGCCATCAATCGAAGAACAAGCTTTGGGTCAGAAAATGGCACGAATGTCAGCCTACATGGAAGAAACCTGGATTCAAAACCCCCGTTTCCCGACACAATCCTGGAGCCACTTTGACAATCACGGACCTCGCACAACCAACATAGCGAATCGTTTTCGCAACAAACTCAAGAATGGATCCCCGAAAAGGTATTCAGACGGAGAAGGAATCCCCATCATCTTCGCCCTGCTTCCGGACAAACAACGTTCGACCTACGCCCAAATGTGGACCATCATCAAAGAAGCAGTTGTCACAAAGTTTGGGGATTCTTCGACACCAAAGACTTTCATCACAGACATTCAAGAGGATTCCATCGGGGCCTTTCGAGATGTTTTTCCCGAATACGAACACAAGATTTGCCTGTTCAACGTCAGACAAGCCCTTTTCGCCAAAATCGTTCAGCTGGGCTTGAAGAACGCCTACAGAAATATTCCACTCGTTGGTTCCTGGCTTCGAGCAATTATGGCTCTTCCGATGCTTCCATCGAGTCTCATAATCCCTGTCTGGCCCCTGCTGAAAACTCCGCCATCAATCCAAGAACATCAAGCTTTGGGTCAGAAAATGACACAAATGTCAGCCTACATGGAAGAAACCTGGATTCAAAACCCCCGTTTCCCGACACAATCCTGGAGCCACTTTGACAATCACGGACCTCGCACAACCAACATAGCGAATCGTTTTCGCAACAAACTCAAGAGCTTTTTCGGAAAACAAAATCCGTCTTTGACGGAATTCACAGAATGGCTGCAGGAAGCTCATTCCCAGTACCAGGACAGGATCTTTCAACTCGACGGCGGAAGGCCCGTTAAAAAACGGATGATGACGGTGGAGACGGCAGAGCAAAAAATTCGGGAGACCAAAGCTAATTTTCAACATTATCTGAACGTTGCTCTCAGTCGTTGGATGAGTCCTCATTGTCATCAAGGAAGCTGCGACGTTATTTCCCCGAGAGTTATTTTTGAATACCTGGACCAGATGGCTCGATTGGTTGGAGAAAAATGAAGTTTTTTTTTTTACACAATTTTTTTTATAAAGTTATTTGTTGATGATTGTTTTGTTCATAATCTTTTGTTGTTGAAATCATGAGGACATTATTTATCTTGTCCAGAATATTGTTATACAGTTGGTGTATACACAAATTTTCAACTTTCATTGGTGCATTTTCAGTTTTTTTTTTTTTTTTTGTTCTTGGATTTCACTTGCATGGCAAAAAATATTTGCTACTGACCATGAATTTATGATTTGCATTGCAGGGGAAAATAGTGCAAATTTTATTCTGCTCTGATGCGTGTGAAAAGATATAACCAACATCAAGAAGTGTGGACCTGAGCATGGACAATTAAATGGAAATTTTTGCCTCATGATCATCAGGTGAGCAAATTTCACAAACTCCAAGTTTTATTTAAACAGCATTCAATTTCGCAAAATGTTTTTTTTTAATTCTTTGCCCAGCATTTTTTATTTTATTTCCATGCTGTTCATCAATGCTTTTTGTGATGTTCTTGAAAGTTGGCCAGTTTAAAGTCTTGAAATAATCAGAGAACAGCAACTTTTTACAACAAAAGTTTGAATCTATTTTTGCTCATCTCATTAATTTATCTTTTCACCACAGTACTATAATTTAGAACATTATTGATGTACTGTATGTGCATCTAGTGAAAAAGAGCATTAATAAATATGAATCACGAAAATGTTTTTTTGAATCGTGTCATACATTTTGATAATTATCAGAGCTGATGAAGTATATGCGAATCATTGTTCAAACAAGAGTTTCTTGGTAATTTTCTTATTTCATTGTTTTAGTTTTTGGATATTTGTTTCAAAAATGACGCATTTAAAAATATTTTGGAGTGAAAAGTTCTTGAGAAGGCCACAGCAGGTGATGCTTCATACAATTGCATTTTGTTATCATCCAAAAGTACAGTAACAACATCTGAAAGCTCTTGGAAACCAATCAAGAGTGTCAGAAACATAACTTTGAATGTCCATTACCTGTTTGAATGAAGTAAAAATCAATTTTGTGTGATTTTTCGAAAAAGTTTGATGTTTGCGTTAATGCTGAAAATTTTTGGAAAATATTCAGGGATCATTTGTTTTGTTTTCTCAAACATCTGACTGGATCACTGGGATTTCTTCAGAAAGTTGTACTTATACTGAAACTATTTTAAATGCATGTACACTACTTTGTTGTCAAAAGCTGTGAAAAAGAAATAATCTTTGATTGCTTGTGCAGCTCCCTCAGAAGCTTTTTGCTGGTCTGAGGGAAATTTTCTTCAGCATAATGAATTTTTCAAAAGTAGCAATGAAGGCTGTTTACCTTTATTTCAAATTTTGGAAAGACAATGGTAGCTGAAATTATTTGATGGAAAATAGAAATTGGGCTTTCTCCTGATATTACACCAAACAAATTTCCACCTCCTGATAAATTATTCTAATTTTTTTTTCATTCTGAGAAACCCTTATTTAAGCCTACCTTTCTAATTGTTGAATGGAGTAAAATTCAAAATTCACATCCCATGATAACACTTCAGACAAATAAAATTTCTGCTGACACTTCAGACAAATTTCCACCAGCTCAAATCTATTGCTTTAATTTTTTTATTCTGAGAAACCTTTCTTTACGCCCACCTTTCTAATTATTGAACTGAGTGGAAGTTGAAATTCACATCCCTGATATGCACAGAACCATGTGCTCAAATACCAAACAACTCTGCCCTCTCCCATGATCCAAAATCCTGCTGGAGTCCTGGTAATGACAATTTTAGGCCTGATGGTTCCCCTGACCCTTACTTGAGCTGCCACAATTATCCTTCCCTTGTGAGTCTCCTCCAAGCAAAAGGAAGTACAGTATAAGCTTTTGGAAGACATAGACTGGTCTGGTTTATATAGCTTCACTTGAGGTACTCAAAAAAAAAAACACTCATCCTGGATAGGTAATGTAGGTAATATGTAAACCCCAGGAATGCTGAAATGGGATAACATAACTCAATAATATTATACCAAGAGGAAACATTCATAAGTCCAAGCATACTGTGAAAAGGGATCATTAGGTATATGCACCCCTTTTTTCCCTTGGGAGTGAAGGGCAAGACAAAATCTGCAGCCCTCTTAATGGGGCTTGATGGAAATGAAAGGCCCTTTTTTTTGGCAGCAGAGTCAAATGGAGAATGGCACCAATGTTCACCACATCTATTTCACCTTTCTTGGATTATAAGTACCGTACAGAATTTCAGCTATACTGTTCCAAGGAGGAGGACATAGAGGGGTCACCAGAAAACCCTTTGACTTTGCCAGCCTCTTTAAAACCCCATTGCTGGCAAAAATAATGCTTTGATTCCACCTGCCACAGAAGGATGAAAAAAATGAATGTTCACTGGAAGAGGACTGTGTGGGAAGACTGTGCGTTCACCACCAAATGTCTGCCAGTTTCTTTTGAAGTTTTTGAATTTTTTGTACTGCATTCACTCATTACCATTGAGTACAAAGCACTACCCTAGTTTTCAGTGTATAACTGTTTCAATTATATCCCCAAGTAACAAGCCCACCCCATTCTTGTGACTCTAATACAATGTTCTCAAAATAAGAACACCACAATTTAAATTTAGGCATGGATTGAACCTGAATTAGACTATGTTTTCATTGTTTCTATAAAAGTAATTGCTTGACAATTTCCCACTATAGATTTGAATATAAAGCACATCCAAACATTGTAAACTTTTCAAAAATTAAATGTTGAACGTCCCTGTAAGTCATACCAAGCCTCATACCCTATATAACCCCTTGCCTCATGAGAAAAAAAAAATCCGGAGCCTGCTTAATGGGACCAAGGAATGAAAGGTGCTGTTTTTGGCGGTGGGTACAATTAAGGTTCCCCCTTGGGGTATAAGGCAGGGATGGTTTTTCCAGCTGAAAGTCGCGCTATTTCCCCGCTTTATTCACTGGAAAAAGCTCGACTAATAGCTCCGATCAGAAAAAAGACTGTTCACTTCCTCGCATCTCTTGAAAAGGGGTTCTTTTCTTGTTCCCCTAAAGTGACCCGAAAAATGTCCAATCCCAACCTTTAGGGGGGGGGGGGTGACCCCTTTGACCACGCCGAACAACCTAATACCTTCCAGTCAGGAATGCTTCCAAGGATTTTCCGGGAAACAGCGCCAGTTTCAGCCCGGGATCCCTGCCCTTTCCCCCAGGCTGGGGCTTTGTCCCCACTGCCAAAAAAAGGGCGCCTTTCTTTTCGCAGTCCCATTAAGAAGGCTGCCGATTTTTTTTCATGCCCTGGGGGGTTTCAAGGCTCCAAGCTTGGGATTGTGTCTCAACGATCCACCAACCTGGCCTTGCACCCCAGGCAAAAAAAGGGTCAGGGTGAGAATCGGATCTATCAATGTCACTGGCCCCAGGAAAAGCCTTTGACTGGTCCGCGCCCAATGGAACAAATGAAAAAATGGAATGTTGCACTGAACAGGACGCTGTCTGGCGGACGCTGTCTATTGGATGCTGTCTGGCACCACAATTGAATTCAAAAATTCACTAGATTCAACATTCTTTACAACAAAATTTCTGTAAATTGCATTACCTATCACTGTCACATGCCATGCTTTAATGACACCCTTTAATCCATTCTTGGGGATTCCCGTTTTTTGAAATTTGGTATGGTCCACTAGACTTCCTTACACAGCATTTTTGCATGAATTGATTTTGCTGAAACCTTCCTATAGCAGATTTGTGGGTGATTCCTCAACATTTATGTCACTATCACAGCATCATGAACATTTGGCATACACAAGATCAACCAAGTGCTCCTTGAATAAATTAGAAAAAAATGTGCAGGCAGTGGGTCATCAGGAGCCATGAGATCAGGACCAAGAAGCACATGTGCACCACAGAAGTCCTGCAGCATCCTACTTGTCAACCCCCC